>CAFUXE010001433.1:176127-187881 GCA_903364295.1 Serranus cabrilla
GTGTGTGTGTGTGTGTGTGTGTGCACCGTGTTCAGTCCAGTTTTGCCCAGCAGAGCTTTTTTTTCTTCCCCCTCTCAGCCAGGCAGAGCAGGGTCATTGCCTCAGGGGTATCTTAGAGAAATGCTTCTCTGCTGTGGGCAAGAAGAAATATGAAAGAGACCCTAAATCAAGACACAGAGCCCCATGAATCATGTCAGCGGCTGAGCTGAAGAAGAGCGATGACACCATCTGTAGCAGCATATGAATGGCTAACTGACTCACAGTGCTGTTGACACAAGCTGAAGAAGTGTGAAGAGGTTGTGAAGATTAGCGCCGCCGCTCGCCACATAGCCTGGAAACCTGCTTCAGTCCAAAAAAAACAACAAGCAAACCCAAATATGCCGCTCGCTCCATTCGTCACTCTGACGTTTTACAGAATTGCACAGGGGAAGGTTCTTTTGTTTTTTGTTGTGAGATGAATTCTCATTACAGCACATCTATAACACCTAAATTCAAGCTGTATGGATTGTTTGCAGGCTTCATCCTGAAGTTCCTCTGTTCTCAGTTTCTCATGTTCGAGGTTTTTCAGGCATTTATTTATTAGTTGACTGATTGTGTTGAATACATTACTCTGTGGGCTTCCGAGCTACATTATGTCCTGTTGAAATATGTGTGTTTCCTGTCTGATTGCTATTTTTTGTCATGCACATGTGATAAAAACTAGTTTCCCTATCTGATTTTCGGCGGCACAAACCAAAAATTGACTTGAGCTGATGATGTGATTATTATTATTTTCCTCTTACCCTCAGTGCTTTTTATCAGTCTAGATTTTTTTGGTTTGAGTTGCAGGGTGATTGAGATATCGGCTGCTGATATTTCAGCCGAATATAATGGAACTAGCAGTGGCGGACTCGGGCTGTCTGAGGGTCATGGGCAATAAAAATCAAAAAGGGCACCATGCAGCTGCATGAAGTTAGTATGTAGAAAAGATTTGTTTTCTCACTTTTAAGGCCACTAGTGCATCACATATCGTTTTAATAACAACCAAGACATCCTAGTGGGCTCTTCATCACATTTTTTTACACTGCAAAGGCATTTTTCTATCTACCTTAGAGGCATCTAAGAGGGCACTTTGTTATGTTTTTCCAATTTAGGACACCCATTAGTGCACTGTATCTCATTTTTTCTCTCTGTTTTCTCAATTTTAATGCCACCCATTGGTCACTTTATTGTGTTTTCTTCACTGGAAAGGCACTGCATCATGTTTTCTGTATTAAAGAGCACCCAATAGTGTGCTGCATCTCATTTTCTTCACAAACAGGACACCCTAGAGGGCATTTTATCACATATTCTACACTGGAAAGGCATGTTTTATCTGCCATCGGGGTATATAAGAAGGCACTTTATTAAGTTTCACCCATTAGTGCACCGTATCTCGTTTTTTCTTCTTGAAAAGGCACCCTTGTAGGCATTTTGTCATGGTGTCTACATGGGAAGGGCACTGTAGAGGCCATGATATCAAGTGTTATTAACTACAAGGTCATCCTAGAGGTCACTTTCACTGCATTACCTTTCAAACCTGGGGACGACAGCGTACACCTCCTGCCCCCTCCCTGAATCCACCAGTGAACTTAATGGTGCAGTGCTTGTGGTGCAAAAAAAAAAAGCGCTGAAAAATGCATTTCAAAAAGATCAGCAAAGACATACATCCTGTGGATCATGAGACATTGTTGTTGAGATTTTCAAATGTTTTATTGTTGTTTTTGGCACTTTGAGCACCACAAACCAAATGCCATTAAATTAATTATATTCCAGAAAAGGCAGAAATATCTACGGCCGATATCACCAACATGCAACTCAAACCTTCTTGAATGACAAATAAAGCTACAATTTAGAGAAAAAAATCTGTACTTTTTATTTTTGGGTGAACTGTCCCTTTAATGCTGGCACTGAAAGTTACCCAGGGAAGTTTAGGAAACTGCTAATTAGACGAGTAGATGAGGCAGGTTGAAGTAAACAAAACCAAGACTGATTAATTACGACACTTAATCATGAAATTACTGCGAGATCGGCGCTTTGTTGACATCTAGCAGCGTGCAAGTGTCAGATTGGTGTCTGTCTCCTGTTAACTTAATCTAAAACAAGTAACATTGTAAAAAATTCCTAATGAAATTTACGCTTTGGGTCAGGCTTGTAGGAAGAGAGTTAATTGTCACTCTGGAGCAAATTATTTTGCCCTCTAAAGTGAAATAACAGTCGGGGCATTGTTGTGACATTTAAATTACACTGACACTACACTGTCATAAAAGAACCTTGAGGCGTCGGTAAATTAGTCGCTTTGAAGAAGACTGAATCTTAATGGCTGTGCCTGGCGGTGAGGGCATGTTGTTACGGCACAATAACGGGACAGATGATAATCACAAAACTTGACGGCCGACCCTAGGGCTTGTTATTTAACAAAAATCACCAAATAAATTAACCGATCAAACTATTCACATGCAGTCCACGCCGAGGGCAGGAGGGGGGATTTATGAAGGTGCGGAGGTGGTTTCAGCTCGTAAACAGCAGACATTGTTTAGTGTCATGTAGCTGAACAGTTGTGGTGGAGGATAATGCACGTCTTCCTCGGGTAATTATGATGATCTTTACAGAGTGTGCAGAGTAGACCTGTTTGTACAAGGCTGACAGTGGGAAGATGAATTACTTTGTAAACTCAACAAGGAAGTATGTAGTTTGTGCTAATAGGGATCAGTCCAATTTTTGCACTTTAACCCCTTAATGGTCTGATGGTGCATCTACAAGGCATCTATTGATCGAATGATGCCATCTTCAGAAAGGTCTCTTGACCTCTGACCTCAAAATATCAAAATTAAAATGGGCGACCCGTGACTCTCCCATTTGCAGTGTTTCTTATGCAGCACAAATGTGTTATTTCCACCTGTTGTATCTGAATATTTCTGCATACTTTGGTCCCTAAACAGTCTCTGATTTGCATACATTTGGTATCACTGGAAAGCTGAGACTCTCGTGGATTCAATGAGCCCAATTTTATTCATGCGTGTTGTTAATCCCCATGGTAGCTATTTAGCCTTATGACTATGTTTTAAAAGCTTGACCTCACTGTATAAAATTACCTGTTGTGACGAAACTTTACAGCCACAAACTAGAGGCTGAGAGCATTTAGAGGATGTCTTTCTTAGGTTTATTGACAATAAGGCGGTTTCTCAGCAGTTTCCATAACAGAGTGCTCACCATCCAATCAATTGGAAATTAAATTCTTGTGGAACGTTTTTGAAACCAAATCATGGATTTTTCTTTGGTGTGCCTCAAGGTTTTAGGGTGATACTCATGGAATGAGTATTCTGGAGGTATTTTTTGACCATTTTTATTAATTGCAGGACAAAAGTAGTTAAATTTGGCACCAGATCTGCACAGCAAATGGTATCAGCCCTGCAACAACTTATGAGATATAATTGAGCTTAAGAATGGACTTTATATATTCGCATCATAATGTTCTAAGCCCTTATACATTACACATTTTCAGTAATTAATTCATTATTTCTGATTTATGTCTAGAGCATCTTGACACACATTGCTGAGCTGCATCTTAAATAAATCCTCAGTTTCCTCGTTGTTCACATCCCCCCACCTTTCTAAAACAGGCTGGTAGACGGTAAAATGAATAAACAGGTAACATTAATTTTGCTTTGTTAAATGCTGTGAACGCATCATCCAAAACAGCATGGGCTGTTTGTTGAACGTTTTGTTGAGTAATTTTAATACTAAATTAGCAACAAAAGCCCCGGCATCGACGTTTTTTTATTTAAATTTGTTTTGCGTCTGCACTTGTTTGTTTATTGCACATCACTTCTCATCCCTCTCAAATGAATAAATGTGTTGTTTCAACCCCTTTTCTTTGTAGAATGCACTGCAGCTGTGAACACAGCATCCTAAAGCTGCTGTTTGTTGAATATTTCCTTAATTACAAAAACAAGTTAAACAGCGAGTCGTACCTGAGGGGAAAACATATTGACTGATTTAGCATCAAACAGAGAGAGATTGAGAGATAGGCTTAATTGTGATGGACCTTGGGGGGGAGTGCAGCAGTCGTCTTAAGCGCTAAGGGGTGCAGCGTTGCGGTTGTATTATTCTCCAGTGATTGGCCGTACAGACACGAGTGTGTGGAGACGCTGTGTGGAAAAATAAACACAGATAAGCCCATCAGAGGATGAAGGAAGAAACGCTACAGTGTGTGATCAGTCAACTATAAAATTGACTTAGACCGAGCAGTTTTACTGTCTCTCTAGAAAGATTGGTGATATGACATCGAGAGAAAATGTTAAACAATCCTTTTATATTTTATCTCTTTCACTCTCAGCTCCACTATTCACTTTGTTTTTAGTGTCGCCAGATAAACACCATCAGTTTCCAGTTTATTTATTTACAGGTACAATGAAGTAAAACTAATCGAATGCACCTGCAATAAATCCTTTGGTCATGAAGGTTGCAATCAGGGCTGCTGTGGTAAATAAAGGGGCTGACCCACCTCTTACCTCAGCTACTGAATCACAGGGAGGAGAGCCATGCTGGGTGAACGGGAGGCGTGTCCGTCTGTATCTAACCACAATATAACAGAAAAGCAAATCTGAGTGAATTAAAATGTTTAGACTTAAAGCCGCATCCCATACGTACACAGTTTGACTTGCAATCAGCGTTTTTTTTGATTGCTCCTAACAGAAACTGCCGATTTTACTGCTGTGTTTACAACAGTTACTGATGTAAACAACCTGGTACGAGAAAACAACGTTTATTGTGTAGTGTTAGTTTCCGTATTAAAAAACCTGTCAGTCATTTTATTTAAGTGTTTTCAATTCTGTGAGCAGTGCTGCCCTTTTGTTTACGTTTGGATTACAGTTAAACAATATTTACCAGAACAGTAATTGCATCTAGATGCAGCCTGGATAGATTTTCTGCCTCCTGCTTTGGATTTGTACGTGTGTCGGCATCAGCAGACCTCCTGGCTGCTTCTCAACCTGTTTCTTTTTCCTCCTTTAACTCTTTCTTTGATTGTTGATGTTTGTTTTAATTCCAGTGTAGCACAAGTGAGCGTTGGTTTGCGTTTTTCTCAGTGTTCACATGAAGAATGAGTGGAAAAGTGACGTGAAGCACTACAGCACATGTTTTAATACTTAAACACTACATCCGTTTTAAGAAGCGAGTGATCCACAGGGTCAAGGAAGGTAGTGTTTGTGATGATGAAGTAAGAAATCTGGAGCTATTGCAGGAGAGGGCAAGCAGTAGAGAAAAAAAACATTTCTGACTGTCTGGCTTGCCTTTAATGAAAGTCTAAGGTATTGGTTGGCAGTCTAAAAAGCATCAGAGTCACTCTGATAAGTCCCAGAGATGCCGCTGCCTGATGTCCGGCCGAAATGTCACCTCGTTTCTGATGCCACACAAAGGAGATAACAGCGGACACGCTGACGTTACAGGACAAAAAGTCAGTTTCCCCCTTTCTTTGTAAAAGGTTTGGCTTTCAGTGTTTTGCTGTGTGGACAAAAGGCTTGAGAAAAAAAGAAAAATGTTTTCAAACACACCCGTGTACGTTTGGACAAGACCTTGGACAGGGTTAGAAGTTTCAAAAGATAGTAAATTAAATACCTCTCACTACTTGAAGTTATGTTGTTACGTAGGTGCTGTAACATGATGCACGGAGGGTAACAAGACACAAACACGAGTCTCCGAGGTGATGGTCCTGTTGTTGTTTGACCCAGAAGTGGACCTTGTTGTTCTTTATACTCTGTATCCTCGCTTCTGCTTTTTCTCCTGTCACTTTCACCTGCATGTACTTTATTATTACTACGACCACTAGAGGGCGCAGCTAACTGCAAATACAAATATGAGCCATTTTAAGCTGCTGTGTTTTTTTTGCAGGATTCTCTTTTATTTATATCAACAAGAGTGGAAAAAAATATTAGAAGCATCTCTTTTTCTACGCTATTTCATGTGTTATGAATATATATATATGTGAAAATTCATACAAAATTCATCCTTTTGATGCATCATACCCACACTTTCCATCGAGTCTGCGCGTCTGATTGTTTGCCCTGTCATTCTTTGAAATGCGGTGACACACAGACTGCTTCATTTAAAGAATCCCTGAATAAAACTCAGCCGCTCTGACTGGTGTTTTGCAGCTGTCACTCACCTTGAAGCTTCCGACGGCCTGCAGGAGCTTTATGAGCTTCATCACCATTAGAAGCAGTTTTTTTTTCAGCTGAGTGAAGAGAAGAATGGAGAGAAGGAATAAATAATCACAGGGGTGATTAGACTGTTGGTATTTTGGTCCCTTTTGCCAACGTGCTGTTTACTGCTGTGCTCTCTCAGAGGTGCAGTGACAGCGCAGTGGATCCGACTGTCTGCGGCTGGAGGAACAGCAGATGTGGCTACTTGTTTCTGCCAGCTGTGGTAGAGTAAACAGAGATGTGAGGACAAAAGCCCCGACACATAATTTAATCTGGAGCTTCAAACTGGGCCTCAGTGGTGTCTGTGTGGGAACTGGAATTAGTGGGAAACGTGCTGTGTGCTGAGCAATGTTTATCAATTACATTACTCACATATTGTTATGTATAAGTTTAAAGAATAGCTGCGAATGTCTTCATGTATATTAGAGAATATATACCCACATGCAGTCTCTATCTGAGGATAAATCAGAGTGTAGCAGTCTGAGCTAAACAAATGAACTGGCCTTCTTCCAAAGTGGCATTTGTTCCTCAAATACACAAGTCTGTCCTTGTTTTTCTTTGCTGAGTCACGGCAGGAGGATACTTTCTGATAGTTGCGTGTACACAAAACCTGCACCTGTGATTCAGCTAACTTAAGCTCCAAACATTATTCGACCAGCTCTCAGGGTCTGTGTGTCTTAACTTGTCATCTTACTTTGCAGATTAAAGGCACAAAGAGTGTGCCTCAAAGTCGAGCATATAGGTTGTTTGTACAGGCAGCAAAATATGAGTCATATTTACGTTTTTGAGAGTTCTCCCCCGCCCTCTAGCAGGCGTAGTAGTAATCATTGTGGAGTTTAAATGGCAGTATTCACATATGGGGCAGGTGGAGGGTCGAACAAACTTTCACCCAGGAGATCAGGGTTCGTCCCCCACAATGGGATTTAAACATCACTGAAGCTCCATGCATCATGTTTTCACTTAACTATGTCACTTCTGGTAATCACGTCTTCTCTTCCAGCATTTTCGTATATTTAATTACTTTCTAAACTGTCTTTTATACCAGGAAGTATTTTGCCCTGGACCTAGGTCATTGAATTTGTTGCCTAAATTCATCTAAACTTCAGCCTTTGTGTGCTATTTTTAGGAATATTATTTATTCTGTTGATTTCGTTCCAGTGAGATTCTATTAAGTTTTCATGATTTTGTAGAAACCTTACTGCTGCTGCAGAAAGAACATTTAGTTATATTTAAAACTGTTTAATCCTGCTCTGATTTTTCTCATTGCACCTTTAACACAAAACATGTGATCAACTTAGTGAGTATTATGCATTGTTGTATTAAACTTAGTAGCCTGAAAAGGTTTCCTTGCCAATATACACATACTCCGCCATCATTAGATCAAAAGGCTACAGATTCATCAGTGTTCACCTCCGTGTTTTTTTAAATTGCAGCAGACATTTTGTGCCTCCTCCTGCTCTTTTCTGATTATGAAAGTACTGGTAATTATCCGACAGTGAGAGCTGCAGCACTGCTGAGCATAGCTCTGGCAAATTACATGCTAATATTCTGCTAAAACATACCAGCACGAGACTGGTGCAGCATGCTTCTTCAAGTCTTATTACAATCTATCTGTGCTCCTTTGGCTCCACTGCGGGGCTGAAAAGACACCTTGTTATGAGACGCTGCCATTGTGAGAGGAAGTCCAATCACTGCTCAAGTGTTTACTTTAAACCTGACATCCTGCCGCCACTATTTGATAGCCTGGGAATAAGGGTGTTGCTCTAGGCTTGTTGATTTGTTTATGCGTGTTTACAGAACTCCTCATAAATCCATAATCATCATCTCAGTGTTTTCTCTCCGCGTCTCCATGAAGCAGGTGTTAAAATTTGGACAAGCTCGGTCAGTAGATGAAGATGGCAGAGACGGCTAAGCCTCTTAAGTTTTGTGCCAAAGAGGAAAAAAAAAAATGTTTTTCATCAGAGCGATGATTTTGATAATCTGCTCTGGATTGAGACCAAGGAGTCAGCACATGAGATTCTGCAGGATATTTGTTTGTGTTCTGCAGTGAAATAAAACTTTCAGACAGATGGAAAAAGATTTGTGGAGAGAATAGAGCCGAGCGTTGTTTTGAATGTGAGCATGTTGATCACTGATATCATAAAAGCTCTGATGAGTCTTTTATTGTCTGCCCTGCTCTTACCACATCTGTTTAATCCTGAACGTTATTGTCCTTATGGGGCATTAACACCTTTAAAAATCCTCTCTTTCGGTGACCATCTGCTTTTATGAGGCCATTGTACCTCCGAGATAGCCAACTTTTCCATTTGTCCTTATTACCTTCCATAAAACTCAAATATTTAAGAGGTGTTATAAAAGTTCCTTTGCCATTTGAGGACTTCTGATATCTATTTGGCATTAACAGCGTGCATGATGCAGTAGCTCATATGCACACAGAGCCACTTAGCTTCGGAGGGGAATTATCGGTACAATATAAGCCGCTCTTTATAACCCTAATAATGGATTTCTGTGAATGTGAGGTAGGTGTCATTTTGGGCATCAGTGTAAAGAGGTGCGGGGCCATACGCTGCCTGCCACTTATTAATGTAAATGTGTTTAAAATTCTGTTTGCTTGGGATAAGTTGTTGGTGTGAAGGTGATGCTGGTGCACCGGGAGGTTAAAACAACTGTGTCGCTGCAATAAAACTACATTCATTCAACTACTGATGGACTTGAAATGTCATTGACTTTGCAGTCACCACCTGTGAGCACAAACACGCTTGTGGCAAAGTGTTTTTAATGAGGAGATCGGTGAAAAATAAAATTCATGTATTGACTCGATCCCTGTAGTTTCGGCTCACTGTCTGTCGTAGCAGCTCACACTGCGCTCCTCTTGTTTAGGGATCTCAGGGCTCGGTGCCATTTAAAGAGCGAGTGTCATAATTTCCCCAAGCAATGCGCGCTGTAAAAAAACATGAATGAATTAACAAACAAAGTGCCCCTCCTAAGCTGTTGTGTCATCGTTAAAGAGACTGAATGGGCACATAAAGCTAAAGTCAGAGGCATCAGAAGTATATTCCAGTGAATAACTGAAAGCATGTAAAGTTATATTTGTTTGTTTCATGTTTGTTCATGGACAGGCCGATAATTCAGAATTGTGATTAAATCATATCTCGAGATATACATCTATTTTATTTCCACACTGACAAAAAACCATCATGACTTTATTCTGTCGTGCTTTTAATAAATACATTTGACATTTTTCTTCTTTTTGAGGCCATTGCAAAGATAATTGCTTGTTTAATGGAAATAATGTTACAGTCTTGAACAGCTTCATTTCTTGCAATAAGTAAATCTTGTAATTCTTGCACAAAAGGGTAATGCTGCACACTAAGAAGCAGAAAAAAACTGGAACTTTTGGACTTAAAGGGCAAATGTTGATGGAACATACAACTTCGATAAAATAATTTACTGAATTCTGTTTGCTCAAAGTGTTAAAATTTGCTTTTCAATCTGCAAAAAAGATCTTCACCTATACAGAAACATAAATCGGTGTTATAGGCTGATGCTGAGTATGCCGTACACACGGTGTGTATGTGATTGAACGGATGACTCATACGGACGGAGCTTTTATTCAACACATTTTATTTCAAAGGTATTTCACGCCATGAATGGATATCTAGCGGTTTTCACCCATTTTCCCCATCAGCACCATGTAGATGCATCTATGGACAATAGTTGTCTGTCATTTGTCACTTTCTTTTCATTTTCAAGCTTCCAGTATGCAATCTGCTTGACATTTCCTCAAAATGCTGTTTTCCTCACCGCAGCTATGAATGCGTCTTCACATCCTGCCTTTCATTTTTCTCAGTCCTGCACTTTGTGTTTATGAATCTCTAATTAATCCGTCTCCTCATAAGAGCAAGTCCCAACATCTCAGTACAACAGTGTGAGTACAGATTCCTGACACAAAATGCCCATTACCCACCGACCAACTACCAGACCATATTAATTACCGCTGCCACCTTGCTCAAACAGCTCTGTCTGGCTAATTCCATAGTGTCCTCCTGGCACAAGTCAATACAACTTCAAGGCTCAGGGCTTCCCAGTAATTGGAACAAACATGGCAGTAGTGATGTTTGGAGCTAAATCTTTGCCAGAGGCACTGTTGACTGCTGTTGTATTATCCTCTTTGTCACAGCTGCCAGTAAAGGTACACAGTTCTAGATACACATGCCGGCAAACCTTGTAATCCTGATTATAATAATCCTTTATGAAAATACTTTATTACAACCTGTCTGCCAAAGTTTTGTCAGTCAATTAATTTGTCTGATTCATGAATTTATGCACAAATAAAGCTGACACTCGTCAAACAAACGCTTGACTTCGAGCACATATCGTGGAATATACAGTTATTTACTGCAGGACGTATAGGAAGCTTGATGTATTATTTAATTACAGTGTTTCAGAGTTAATATGTTTATTACCATATTAACTCTGGGTTATTGTACCAAACAGATGTTTGTTCGAAGCATGGCCCTCTTGTTGATTTTACACATTAAACTGCATATGTTCCTTTGTCTTGCCTGAAGTATTTCCTCTTCTTTTTGAGCTTAAGTGAACAGGCTGCTTTGAAGTGGCGGACTCTCCCAGATCCTCTCTGCGCTCGGCAATGAGCCAGAAGGACTTTTGTTTCCTCAGTGACAACTGAATGCAGGTATTGCCTTCGAGCCTACTAACCGCAGGCCTGCTTTGTTTCTCACTCAGCCAACCATGAACAGTGTGCATGGTTTACCTCCTTCATCTCCAGAGCCGCTGAACTCTTCTTCCCATAACATTTTGATGAGGGTGCTCACAGGAAAAAATACATTTCTGCATTTAGACAGCCAGACTGTGTTTTTATTACACAGCTGTGAAAAAGAAACTTGGACTTGGACTTTGATTTGAGATGAAAATTGATTGAAAAGATCTGGCTCTTGACTTAATGCTGGGTGTGCCAATAAGAAACTGTTTGCTAACAAGTTAAAAATATCAACTCAAAGGTGACGATATGTAAATCATGTGTTCACAGCTTGTTCCAGCTGCTCTAAAGTGGCCAAACCAACCCAAATTATTTGACTTTTAGTTTTAACTTGCTGATGCTTAATATTACAGATACTCGCTTCACACCGGCTGCACATAAACTATAAACACAGACTCTTTCTGGAAGGCTTTCGGCCGACTTTGCATGCCCGCGCTGCAGCTACACACACTTTTGCCGACAAGTGTGATAGAAGCTGTGGGCCACTGGCGGCATGAAGGGACTGTGAGGCCGGGTGCCTTTCATGTGCCTGTCTGCCCACAGTGCAGTGACAGAAAACTGTTTGAAAGTCAGTAATGTTCTACTTTCAACTCTCTCTCTTGTCCTCCTGATCGAACAACAGGTGAGGGAGGTGTGTGTGTGATCTTTGTGGTCACACACACAAGACACAAGATGCTCGAACTTCCATTGCAGAGCGACTTTAAGCCTTAATATCATTTGAACAAGAGTTAAATAAAACTTCAACCCTGTCTC
>CAFUXE010001433.1:188113-238017 GCA_903364295.1 Serranus cabrilla
TAGCTGCAGCCCTAGTGGGGATTGACTCACTTTTGGAGCCAGCCCCAAGTGGCTATTTGAGGAACTGCAGGTTTTTAGCACTTTGTGTTGATTTCACTTTCAGCACTGGAGGTTGATGCTTGTTAGCCCATAACAAGTGTATATAGTAGAGCCCGACCGAAATGGGATTTTTGAGACCAATACTGATATTAGTGGGGAAAATTAATTGATAACAAATGTGATGTCCAATACAGTAAAAAAAAATTTGAGCTGGAATGAAAATAGACATTTTTCCCCACACTGCAAATGTACCCATAAAGCTACTTTCTCAAACACAAAACTATATTAAATAATATTTAACATTGTTATATATTATACAAACAATGTAGTACAATTCTATAAATAACTGAGAAAATAAAGAATAAATAGGAATAAAATTAATAGCTAAATAAACAATTACTGATCAGAAAATTGCTGACTATTTATAGAAAAATATATTAATAGCTAACACCATAAATCCCACCAAGCAACATTTTCTGCATTATATATATTATATATACAGATAAGCCTTTGATGGACCAATATCGACCAATAATATCTGTTTACTGACACATCTGTCAGGCTCCAGCATACAGTGCAGAGGCAAATTATCGTTATCATAAATAAATAACTTGTTCCCTCGACAGATAGTTTTGTAACTACTGTGCAACTTTTATTTCTGTATTCGGTTGTTTTTTCTATTTTGATGTGTTATTCTTAAGTTTCAGTGCGTCATGTGTGACGGTCAAAGTCATGCCTGTTTCCTAACCATTTCTCATCACGGCCCTAATCAGAATATCTGTGTGGAGAAAATCAAACATCAGACAAACATATTCGAGATAGCAAGAATCAAATCCGTCACAGTGGCTCCATCTGTGTTTTATGCACAAACACAGTTTTACAGTACGCTGGCTTGTGCCTCCATCAGGGTAAATTACTTTGACGTACCAATCCTGCTCCGTCCTGAAGACAAAGAATAATCCAAAAGGGCCAGCAAATTTCTTTGTTCCAGGGGTGAAGCTTTTGCACTTCCAGACAAATGTAGTTGGATGAGATAGGGATAAGAAGAGCCAAGAATAAAATGATTGAAAATTTCAATCTGGGGCTGAACAGCAGTATGAGCAGAGATGAGATGCAAACCAAGCATCCCTTTGGGGTTGAAGGATATGGATTATAGGATCCTGCTGCTGGTCCACAGGGACACAGGCAATCACTCAGCTGTTTGATATCCTCTTGTAGGTTGCGCTTGATGCTACTGTGTGCTTTTTACTCACCCCGAAGAATATGTGATGACTATGATCAATGTTTTTTATCTATGACACCTTTTAAGGAGCAGACCTTTATTTTCTGGGGTTGCAATTCCCACAGAGTCTTTGTGTTGCATTGCCAGCCCTGCAGCATGTTACAGGAGATTGTATGTGTTTCAGGTTATGGATCCCAGTGGCATAATGAAATAGATTGCTTACTGAATGCAAGAGGAGCTGCCTGCATGTGTGTGTGTGTGTGTGTGTGTGTGGATCCAAGTGATATTTTATAGGTTCTTCCATATTTAACTGCAGCAAATCCATGTATGCCTGCGCTTTCCACAATATAAAACAGCTTTTGGTCATAAGGTACAGTTTTTTATACAGATCTGTGGCCGTGCACATACTCAATGGGTGGAACTGGGCACAGATGGCTCTGATGTAATCTCCTCAATCTGCTATTAATCACACTGTACAGAAAGGAGGGAAAAGACTGCAGTAAAGGTCACCGAGAGGTGGACTTTGCACTATTTGTTACATAGGATGGCATCTCATGATAACTATAAGCAACCTTTGAGATTATCAAAGGCTCAGAGGTAACCACCCTTTATTATTGATTTTTTTTTTTTTACCTTTATTTTTTTAACATGTGTACCCATAACAATTTATAGTAGCTCCAGACCCAACAAGGACTGCCTTCATTTCAGTTTTTACTCACACAATCTCCATCTGAGCAGGTGTGTCCAGGGATTAAACAGAGCTGGAGGCAGCAGGATCATAGCTCAAGTATACACGGTTCAGGTGCAGTTTAGTCTCAACACATCCACCTCAAGCCGCGGGCGCCTGCTGCAGCGAGCAAACACGGCCTTCACTTTCACACTTACATTTTGCTGGATGTGCACAAGAAGCCAAATTATTCAGAGGAGTCATATCATGGCAGAAAATGTGAGAACTTGTTGACATGCACTGCAGTAGCCTGGTTACTCTAAATCTAAAACACGCAGCTTGTCAACCCACAAGATGTCTTCAGTCTCTTACTCTCAGCCTCCGCTTTTTATATGAACAGAACTTTCCCCTAATTTATGGTGGATGTTTTTTACTCAGTTTTTGGTTGAAGAACCACCATCATGCTGATTTTTGATCAGAGTCTTGCACGTTTGGTACCACTCATATCGAGTGTGAGGCTTCAGTTTTAACATTCAGTGACCTTAATTTTGCTATTTAGTTGGTACAATTTTCATTAATTAACATTAGAATTTTATATTCTAATGGGCAAAATGTTGACTAATTTGGCAAAGTGAACAGTTTCCATTTCAATTGCACTAATGAATTTACAATTCCTCTCAACTAAAAAGGTGTTTTTCCTATTTACATGTTCTCTCGTTTTGTATCACCTGTTTTGCTGTGACACAATTTAATTGGTGTTATCAGCAGTTATCATCCCATAAGTACGGGCCAGTAGGGGCTCGCTCCACCTGCTGGTAGGCGCAGTAGGGTCTCATCAGCCCATTCAGTGGCTGGATGCTGAAAATGAAGCAGTTATGTTTAGTTAAAAGGACACAATTTCATTAGGTTTATGCTACAAAACTACTTCCGTAAAGTAAGGGCACAAAAGTCCATTGCTAGGTGTTATAATAATAAGTTATAGTAATGACATAAAAACATGACACACAAATGTTAAATGACGTGGCCTCAAATAACATTTATTTTCACCTGTAATACACACTAAGCCTGTTTTTTGGGTGAAAGTCTTGGTTTGTTTGGCCTCCTTTCCCATCTGCCCAAAGAGGGACTGTTTTATATTAATGTTATTGTGTTTTATACTCAGTTTCCCAACTACACCTTCACACCGGATGTCACTTCCACATTGGTTTTGTTCATAATCTGTAAGACGCTAGAGAACCATTGCACAACCTAACAACCTAGAAGCCCGCCCCATTAAAACCCCCGCATCAACACTGTCATATGCCAGCCCTTCCTTTTCCTGCCCTGCATAAAAAGCTGTGAGACATAAAAAATAATAATTAAGCACCCAGACACTCTGAGATTAGTCTGTTTATTTTCACAATTAGAACCATTAGGTCCAATGTCTCAAGGAGCTGTTGCTAATTATTTCTGGCAAAGAATTCAGAAATTTTTGCATCCTTGAATCCAGGCTTTTTCAGAAGATGTTGTCAAGTAGCAAAAATAAAGACTCTTCAGATGCAAAAAGAATCAATTTATTCAATGTGCAAAATAAGTTTGCTGGCGTATTCATGTGGTTGTTTATTGCTGTTTGTCTGAAAGCCTTTTCATGTATCTAGAATTTGGTGCCAACGGGCTTTTCACTAAATATTGACTTCTTTTGTCCCATTGTGTCACCGTTTAAATAAATAAATTGATTACTTTAATATCTAATGTCATAATTAAGAATGAAGCCAAAACATGCTTTAAAAGATTGCGCTCTTTATAGAGCCCTCTGTATTAATCTGCCAAAAATGGCATTTTTCAAATACAACCTTCACCTGCACTCTAAATTACCAAAGCACTGTTATTGTAGACAGATTTTAAATGTTCACTTTAATATTTAATTTGATGGGGCCGCCAGAAGAAACACAGCAGCCCGAGCAGACGCAGAAGGACAAAGGCCACACACTAAAAAGGAGAAGAAAGAGCCTAATGAGAAAACTAGCGGCGATAACAGACTAACTGCTGATAAAAAGTCAAAAAGGACACTGAATGGCAACTGTATTCCCCCAAAACTAATCAAGACCATTTGCGGGAAATTAACAGCAGAATTACATCTCAAGGACCCAGACATCCTGACTAAATTTAAATTCTGCCACCCACCTTTTCTTTTAAATAAATTAGACACCCATGCTTCCTGCACTTTATTTATTCATACTTTTTTTTCTCCTTTCTGACCTTGTGTTGCTTTAAGAGCACACACCAATTTGTGTTTGCTTCTGCAGAATCACCCATCGGTCATTTAAAACACTGATTGTTTTTCATGTTTTACTGTTAATTCTTTAATACAGACAGTAAAATTCAAAAGGCATTGGACAGACACCTGGTTGGGCTTGACACACAGGCACACACACAGGCACACACACACACACAGAGCGCACACAAAGAGCTCTGCAGGGCTTTGAGCAATGAATGACTTTACCTTGATCTACTAGTTTGATTAAATGATATGCTGGAGATTGAGATGTGAATGAATTGTGCTCACTCACCGGCCGCCATGGTCAAAGTCATTATAGCTGACAGGCTGTATTCAAACTAAAGAGTGAGGAGTCCTTGAGGTGAACTGAAGCCTATTACCAAGCTATAACAACAATGAACTGCTCCAGAACGTGAATAAATGCCGCACATTGAAACGTTAACACTGTACTCACTGTGTAGTTTAATTTCTAAGAGAGCTCACAAAGAGCTTGATGTATGGTTTTTATAAACCATACGTGAACTGTCACACGCAGCCTGGCAGCACTGCAGCAGAGACACACGGCTGCACAGCTGCAGCTGAATCATGTTTTCCGTCACCGTCACAAATCCCTCTGTAACCTCAGGGTTTGCCTACAAACGGATGACGTCATCACCTTTGTCTGAGTTCAGAATATTGATTGTCTTTTAGTGCTGCTGCACAAGAGAAGAAGAGATAATAGATTGGGCTTTACTCAGTGTCGAGTGCACTTTTCCATCACATTGGTGGTGTAATTCTGCATTGGGGTAACAAGTTGTTAGTTCCTTTACTTTAAAGTAGCACAACTACAGTGTAGAAATACTACAGTAAGTTTAGAAATTCAACAGTTAAAAAAATATTGAGTGAAAGTACAGAAATCTTAAAATGGACCAACTCTTTTTATTTTATTAAAAGTAAGTACTTTTGAAAATTGGCTCCTGTTACTGATATATTGTTAGATTGTAAAAGGGACAAATCAAAAATACACATAAATCAGTCTAGATTATTGCGGTTTTACTCAAGCAATAAGAGCAACTATTTGGCCGTTACTTTTGACGTACTGTTTGTCAAAATGTAAAAGAGTAAACAAAATGTGTTAACGTACAGATCTATAGATGTACGGCATTTATGCATTAGCTTGATTTCTGAAAAGAGTCATCGCGTTCTTGAGTTTCTCCATTTTTTTCCAATATTTTGCACGACACGCAAAGTGCCACATCTCTACAGTCAATATCTCCAACACTGTCACTTTATTACATATTTTAGTTCAGTCTGTGGCTCTCAACATAAGGATTGGGCCCCGTCCAAAGGGTCACAGGATGAATCTGAGGGGTCATGAGATGATTAGTCTCAGATAGCCAGACCTGTCCCCACAGAGCTGTGTAAGGGCAGGATCATTTTGTCTGATATAAGCGACCAGTGGCAGGCGTATCATAACAATCCGAACCGGCGAATCGTACTATGAGATCATAAATGCATACACACATCTGTCTTCATTCTTTATATGCTTTATCTAATCTTTGCTTTTTTGGGAAACATGTCAGTAGGATTATGGAAAAACTACAGGCCTCATTTTAATGAAACTTGAATAAATGTTGTATAATGAGGTTGTTTTGGAATACAGAAGTTATTTTTCAGTTTTGTTAACATTGTGCGATCGGGTCCCTCTAGAAGTATAAAGTGAAATACTCTCTTAAACACTTTGCTTAGCCTGCTGCCCCTGCGACCTGGCCCCAGATAAACGGATGAAAATGGATGGATGGTCTTGTAAATGTACTTAATTACCTCCCACCATTGGTCTTTCTTATGTTATTCTTTAACACGACTGATGGAATCATGAAAAAATACTCACCAACCCCTCTGTCTTTTGTCTTTTGTTCACAGCTACACCCTCCGTGTGGTCGGCAACGGGATCAAGGCTCAGAGTGCCAACCCTGAAGTCAAAGTGAAGGGAGCAGACCCTGTGATAAATCAGATCATTGACAAACTGAAACACATCAATCAGGTGAGACTCTCTCTCTCTATACACATTTACTCTAGTTACATTCTACGTTTTCTTCACACTCACTTTAAGTCAATATTTCCATCCCTCACTCTGTAAAACATATGGTATCTGTCGCCTCAGGCAGTCTGCTAATTCTCTGTGTGTCTTCGTTTGTTTATGGTGCATTAAGTGTGTCTTGTTAGCTGTTGGCTTGTTCTTCATTGTATACGAAAACTGCTACCTCGAAGAGAAATGACTGCCCACGAAGCTGAAGCCCCTTACTCTCTACCTTTTAAATAATTACATCATCTTTCATATTTCGAGTAAGTACCGGCAAATAGAAAAGTCGTCTCAAATGTAAAACCATCTCGAGGCAATGAAAAAAAAATCAATCATTACATATTTAGAAACCCATTTGGTCTGGTTTGCGTGTTTTGATATTTACAAAAAATCTTTTTCTCCTCTTTGTCAAAATCAATGTAGCTTTTCTATCAGCCAGGCTGCTTTTCTGCACGTTTGTGCTGCAGTGGCTCCTTTCTGTGCTGTTTATCTCTCCGGATGATGAGATTTGGGCAGTTTACGGGAGCACTTTCTCTTCTGCAGCTTCAATAACAGCTGCTGTAGCAGCCTCTGGGCTGTTGCACTGCAGCAGCACACTCACATGTCTGTTGCTTCGGTTTCCCCAAGTGGCAGGCTGAAGGCCAGGTCATCTCTCTTGACCTCGCGCTGGCACCCCTCCCTGACTAATTCACACCATCTGTGGGGTGTCAGAACACATAAATCTATATCATAACCGTTCAGAGAGCGCCTGATCTTCCCCGTTGACATTCATTGTGTATATGTTTTTCTCGCTGTGTGGGTTTTTTTTCTCCATCTGCGTCTTAAATGCGCTTCTTTGTACGTCCTTGTGTTTCTCTGAATTTTTATCAACGGGAGAAAAACCATTTCATCAGCTTGAATACCCAGAAATTGTTTATCTGCTGCACATGATTTACTCTAACTATGAAACAAATCATGATCGTCAGATCAGCAGAGATTATGTAATCATTTCTAATCTTCAGAGAGCAAGTACTTCAGTGAGTGTAACTCTAAACCCTCTGTTTATTTCACCCAATATCTTTTGCACACACTCGCCTCTTTCTGTTCCGTTTTATATTCTTTTCTGCTCACTGTTGACTTTAAGAAAAACATTTCATCAACATCATTAGCTTGCAACCTGTTCCTCCTGTCCTTGCACACTCAGTCTTTGGTTCCTCCCAGTTGAAAGGTATAATATGCAACATATCTGCATTACAAAGTGTAAAAAACATGTTCTGTATTTTGTTGAGTTGTGTTCTGAAATTATCCCAACAACTTTCAAACCCAGATAAATCTGTAGTTAAGGTAACCCAGTGTCGTATGACCTACAACTTCTCTATTTGCTCACGGAAAACACTAGATGACACATTAGAGAGTGAGAAAGGAGCAACTCTAGTGTTAAGCATTGTTTATATTGCTCAGTTGTGATGGAGCATGATTATTTATTACCTTGCAAATTTGCTGTGATGTTGTGCCCATAAAGCGCAAACATATACTCACTGGCCACTTTGTTCGACCTGTGTAACTGCTTGTTACCACAAATATCTAATCTGCTAATCACGTGGCAGCAACTCAATGCATTGAAGCATGTAGACATGGTGAGGACGAGCTGCTGAAGTTGAAACTGAGCATCAGAAAGAGGAAGAATGATGGTGATTTAAGTGACTTTGAACGTGGCGTGGTTGTTGGTGCCAGACGGGCTGGTCTGAGTAGTTCACAAACTGCTGATCAACTTGGATTTTCATGCACAACCATTTCTTCAGCGAATGTTCGGAAAAATAGAAAATATCCAGTGAGCGGCAGTTCTCCGGCCCAAAATATCTTGTTGATGCCTGAGGTCAGAGGAGAGTGGACGGACTGGTTCGGGATGATAGAAAGGCAACAGTCAAATAGAGAGAAAACTAAGTGAACTATTTTTCTCGGCCAACCCAGAAGTATCGCCGTGGGGTCGATTGAGAATTCACCTATTGGATTTTTGCATTTGATTTTGGATCATTGCAGAAAATAAGTTCTGTGGCAAATACACGATTCTGATGCTTACGTGTTTAGTTCAGAAGGATAATCTTCAAATGAACACCATTTTATTATTTTTGAAGCGTTAATGCAGCCGAAGAAAATAAAAGCTAACGTTATGCTACCGCGCAATTACACCACAGTCACATGACCTGAACGTCACAGCCGTGATTCTTAAGCTCTCCGACAAGCTAGTGAATCCATAGCCTAATAAATTGCTTATTAACATAATTTACAATCTACAAGAGTTTGTAAGAGCTCTGAAAAACACGACTAGAGGCTGTGGTTAAAAGGTTGCCGTCCGCGTTCAAGTGGGGGTGTTTGTACGACGTATTTTATGTCGTACAACAAAACGTGAGCATCTCTTAAGCTTGTGTTAACCACAGACATTATTTCAGGCATCTTACCAAAAACCCTTTCAAAACCCTCATTGAGAGGTTAGACCCAAAGCACTAAAATGCTAACTTACTTCCAGGTTGTAGGACTCATTCGTGTGGCGCCCGATAACCATCATTAAAACAAAGATATGCAGGAGACCATCTCTGAACACACAACACGTCCAGCCTTGAAGCAGCAGAAAACCACACCGCCACTTTATTAGGTACGAACTTCACATAATAAAGTGGCCGGTGAGAGAATGCGTGAACCAAATGAAGAAGAAGATTATGGGACAGGTATAACAAGGGTGAATTAGAGCAGAGTAAGAGAAGGCCTTTTTACTTATATCTGTAAAGACTGAGGGGATGGAGAGAATAATAAAGCCCGAGGAGAGCAGCTATGACAGCACTGTTTACGTGACACCGAAGTGGATAAATAAGTGGGCCGCAGTCCAAGGATGGATTTATACAAGTCCAGTATTCACTTATCTTCCTGAGGGAAGTATCAGACTCATTATCTGCTGTATGCTCCACTGTGTGCACCAGTTTGTTGTTACTGCAAGTGCGTCTGCCTGCTGCTTTGTGGTTGACACATAGTGTACACTGACTTTTAAGTGCTTCCTCACTGAATACAACTGCCTGCTATGTCCAGAAATGAAGCAGATGAGAGCGTGAGTCAACCAAGATGTTCGTGGAGACGAATGTAAAGATGCTGAAATGCTCCACAGAGCTTAGGGGAAATGTAGATGATGTTGACAATTCCCAGTGGAGTGAGCACCTTCACAGCACATAGGCTGCTTTTATATACACTTAATTACAATATACTGGGGACTGACAGGTATTTTGATACATTGCAAATCAGATATGATTATTTGAATAAACGTCAGGGTTTTTTTTCTTTCTTGTCTTCTTATGTTTTAAAAAAAATGTACATCTGGAAGTTTCATCTGCATTCAAAAGCAGAAACTTTTCTTGTCACCTGCTTTGATTGAAAACTGACACGTTGTGTGAACCTGTTAGTACCATCACAGGCAGCGAGGAAGTCACACTTTTCGGCTCAGCACTTGATATGTCACTTATTATCACTCACCTGCCTGAAGGTTTATCATTTATGCTTGATGATATTCATATTTATATTTCGATGCTATGGTTTGGTACCAGGTATTTTTGTCTTTTTCATTTTGCTCTGCAGACAGCATATATAAATAGTTTGTGGACGTTTTCCTGTTTCACCCTAGTGACAATTCTCTCTGACCAATCAGAGGTCTGCAAAGTTAAACTCTTCCTAGTGCAAAAACCTAAACGGAAGTGGTACCAAAAGAAGTGCATACACAACTTTTTCTATTGGAAAACCAAACAGACAGAGTTGTGCTGCACTGTGCAGTGGAAATGCAGAATGAGTGCCGGTCTGCAAAGACGCAACCAGATAAAAACAACACTCACCGTGTGCCATTTGACTTTCAGATTCACAGCTTGTTAAAAAATCGCTGTATTGCAGTACTAACAGTATATCTAAGTTGTGTTTTTATGCTTCAGTTTTGGAATAATGTTGTGTTTTCAGCTCCTTCACAGTCGTCTTTGTAATGTCTTGAATTTTTGAAGACGTTCCCGGAACAATTCAAAGACAATGACAAAGAAGCTGCACGATTTCTGTCAAAAAGTTCCTTCCAGGAACATTTCATCCAAGTTTACCTCAGAGTAAAAAAGAGGTAGTGAGTCTATGAATACATGAATAAGAAGGAGAGTTTGATATGAATAGAAATAAAAATCAAACGTATAACACTGACTTGCTGTCGATCGAATCAGCTGATGTTAATACATTTACAGAATCTGCTCAGTAAAGGCAGCGTGAAATGAAAACATAATGCAGCTTCGACAGATTTTCGACTAAAGCTGATTTACAACATGTTGTTTTTCTCCTGATATGTTGGTGTTTTCCGCCATGATCCCACCTATCAGTGAGTTTGTTTAAATTCAATAATTGTTTCTTATAAAAAAGACAATGTTAGATTGTCACATATTGCAGGAATAAAATCTCAACAGCTATGGCTTAGCATGCAATTTTACAGAGACATATGGAAGAAAATTATAAAAATACAATAAAAGTGACATTTATTTGTATAGCAGTTTTCCAAACAAAGTTACAAAGTGCCTCACAAAAAAATGAACCCAAAGAAATACCTTGAATAAGAGCATATACAACAATGTATGTATATCCCAGACTATATGTACAGACAAGTTTTCACTTCGAAGGTGAAAAGAAAAAAGACTTTTTGTACAGACATTCATTGCTCTCAAATGATTTATCTCGATGACTCACTTTGGTGATAATGAGATTCATGTTTCAACAACTATTGGATGGATGGCCATGAAATATGCACATTGATGTCCTTCTCATGATAAATTGGACTAACTTTGATCGCCTGACTTTTCATGTAGTGCCTCATCAGTCAAAACTTTTGAATATGATCTCCAACCTAAACAACAGAATAGACCATTTGTCAGTATACCACCCATAACGACACATAAAAGCATTTTTTTGGCTCGCGGTACAGCAGAGCATTCTTAAAAATAGCTGACATGTGTTTATACAAACATACGGTTTGCGGTTGTAAAAAACAGGGTTCAGTTTCAATGAACTTAGGCTACAAAAAACTTCCTGGTAAGGTGTTATAAAAAAGAAATAATTGTACATAAATTGTACGTAAATGAAGTAGATACAAGGGTGATATGAACCGCTGAAGTTACGTTAAAGTTTTCACATGTGACACGAGCCCTGTTCTCCTGGGTGAAAGTCAGCTGTTTGTTTGTCCCATGAACATCCACTCTCTCCCGCCATGAGTGTATCCGCCTTTTAAACTCTACATCGCCGCCAATCTCACTCGTATTTTGCTGCCTGTACGAACGCCCTATGTTGAAGTTTTTGAGGGGATACCATGTCTCAAAGTTTTATTGGTTCAGTGTTCTGGTTTAGGTTGAAAAACTAGCAGCATTTCCATCAGCATCAGCTGTTTAGTGCATATTAGCAAATAGCATGCTAGCATGAAAGCTAACACAGTGCACATTGTAGAGCACTCTTACTGTTTCTTTTCCTTTGTCATACAAAGTAAAAAAAAGTGTGTGTGTGTGTGTGTGTGTGTGTGTGTGTTATGACTATGATTGATTAATTATACTGGTGGCAGGTGGATGTTTAAAGGATGCATTGTTGTTAAGTGCTAATCTGCCTAACACCGAAATCGTGTAAATGATTATATTGTAACTATTCCATGTAATACGCCATCTGGAGAATGCCACTTTTCAAATTGCTTTGTAAATTATATATCACATTTTTTTTCCCTTTTTTTATTGTGTTAATAAACCCAACAAAATGAGACCTGGGATGCTTATTAAATGTACTTGACAGTCAGGTTAGTTCATATGCAACAGATTGAGCTTCTAAAAATACTTGCATTTATCCAGATATGAAACAAACACACATTTGAATATGAATGTGATAACATCATTAGCATCATCATTTGTCAAGGCAGCTGTATAAAATCAGTGAAATGAAAAAAAGCTTAATTTGTTATAGCTCAGCAATCACAAAGTTTCTTATTTTACTCAGGTGTGACACTCTTCAGCAAAGGCGTTAAAAGTATTTCAATCACAGTAATAAATGCAAAAATCTCCAACTAAATAATTAGAAAGAAAAGTGCTAATTAGGCCCACAGAATATAATTGAAATTAGACATTGACAACATTTCTATTAAACACAATAAATGTAACAGTTTTTAGCTATTAAACAGATGGTCTTTAACAAGTGTTTTTTTATCGTGAAAAACAAGAATCATCAAAAACTTTAACTGAAATACTGAGAGATTAGTTTGTAATTTTCATCCAGTCATTGATAAAACAAGGATTGAGGAATAACAGATTTTCCCTATTCCATATATCTCGGTCCAGTTGGCACAAAATCTGTCTTCCGTGATGGAAGTCACTTATAACAAGATCACAATAGAAGTCCAGCTTCAAGATTTTCCTGCTGTTCTTTTCTTACTTTGCTTGTTGAGTCTGAATGCGGCCAATTTAGGACCGTGTCCAGCAGTGATGTGTTGAGGTCTGATGGCTGCCTCATGTCGTGTTCAAAAAGCAGTTTTTGTGAAAAGGAGAGCCCTCAAAGTTAGATTTTTGTGGTTAAAATCTACTTGCACTGAAATTCAACATTTGCCCTTTTGCACAAGTGCTGTTTGCCAAATCCTCATGGTCTGTGCCAGCAGTGCCTCCAGCACATGCAGACAAAATAGAAATAAAGATAGCGTGCCTGTTCAGGAGGGTAAATGGTGAACCTTGTGTGTGTTGTATGTAGTCATGACTGTAACCATCCACATCTTCAATGAGCTGTCTCTTGCTGTGAGCTATTTCACGCTTTTATTTGGGTTTTATGGAAAGTCGAGATGCAAATAACCAGAAATTAATTGCAGCAACATCTCGAGTACACTCAAGCCAAATTGCACTATATCACTGGGTCAAACTGATTCTCAAAGGGAAGTGCTTTGTTGTGCTACTTGTAAACAGTTACATAATGCACTCATTTGCAAAATAATTTATCAGTGTTTGTTTTCCTCAAAAACGCTCTCTCAGATCAGAAACAGAAAGCGTTCGAAAGCAATGCTGAATATGTCGTAACATCACTGAGCTTTGCAAATCCGATTTTAAAAAGTGGTTTCTGTCTTTCTACGTCTCTCACCAGAGGACGACAGCAATCGTAGTCGGTCATGTGAATAATAGTTTTCAGCAGCCAAGGCAGAATGCGTGTGATGATGCTGCTGCACAAAGTCTCACCCCAAATTCACATCAGTTGCGAGATACTAACAGCACGTAAGTGAGACTAATAAGTCCCCTGATTTGATCCACATTGACACTGACCGGTGATCAGCCGTCTGTCCTCTAAAGCAGCTGTATGTCAGTTCATCTATGAAGCACTAAACGCCCGTACTGCATCTGGAATGCTCAAAGGAAAATGAGCGGCCGTGATCGGTCATTATAGATATTTGGGAAAAAGTTCACAACATATGGACGGTAACAGATTGGTGCCATTTTAATATCTGGCTGTAGACTGAGGCCACTTTATGCTGTCTTGAGCCCTGCATGAAAAAACGCAGCTCTCACAGGACAGGCTGGCAAAAAATGTAACCTGGCTTTTCTTTGCTGCACTGACTGAGTTGGTCTCTTAAATTCATGCATACGCATGTATTCCCGGTACTGGAATGCTCTGTATCTACTTTATAGCTTCCCAATGTCCGAATGAAAGATAAAATAGAAAAAAAAACTCTATAAATAATGGATGTAGTCACCGTGATGTTACCCATTGGTTTGTGGACGGCCTGTTAGACGCATCGAGTTTGGCGTCACAACTGTCGCCATCTTGCTTTCTGTCTGTCGCCATCTTTGTTTTTTGAAACTGAGAGATAGCATACTTGGACTGGGGAAACGTATATATTTGAAAATTAAAAAATCCTCAAGATTTCTTTTACATTAACCAAGTCGTTTTATTTGCCTTAAGAATTTAAAAACCATCACTTGCTGCATTTCAGAAAGCAGTGACAGGCAACCTATTTTTCCACTTTATTATGTGGACTTACTGATATGGATTCTTCCATTTTTGGGTTTTATTTTTAATGAAAACAGCTCCTCAGGCAGGGTGCCTTATGCAAGGTAACCCCACTGTCACAAGTATCGTACCTATTTTTATGTTCAGCACAGGTTTCTCAAACAGGAAATGCTTTTAAGTGCGCAAATTAATCAATACGGCATCTCAAATGGTTCCTGCAGACTCTGAAGTGTACGGCATAATATATAAATTACATGTGTTTTCAGTCGACAGAGAGAAAGGTGAAATCTTACAAGTGATGTTGTGTGCAGAGTTTTATGTCATACATCTGGTATTATTCATTTAACAGCTCGTGTGTTCACGCTCCTTGAGTCTAGTTTGCATTATCATCTCATTGGGACTTGATTTGCAAATGGGAATGATTTGCAAATACTTCTGATTGGCATCTCATTAGCCGGTGAAGTGCTGCTTAAGTGTCAGTCTGTGTGCGTATGACCTGAATTGTCGTTTAATTTTAACCCGCACATTTCATTCTCCTTCAAGGTGTTGATCAGGCACACGGCAGGTTGAACAGAATACACGGCAAGAAGTGGTAACCGTGCAGTTCTCTGACGGTCGGGCTGTTTAAGGTGGAAACTGGGGCTTGAGGAGGATATGTGGGTCATGTTCAGATTTTTAATGCAGCCGGTGTTAAATGGTGATTCTTTGAAATTTTAATTTATTGGATTTATGTGTGGAAGATGAATCCTGGGTGCAGGGGAGGACACATAAAGTGTGTGTGTGTGTGTTTGAGGCTGTGAGGGGGGTTAATGGCAGCTCAGTTTATGGCCTGCAAACACATCAATTACATATACCAGTGCACAGACTCATTCAATTGTACACATGAGTGATGCATGTGCAGCTGGGTGTACACCTCACAGTATATTACTTCTATAAATCACGATAGTATTGGTGCACCTCATTAATATGATGAAACTTACCTTAACGTGCACGTGTGCATGAAGTGCAGGTTGCCCGTTTGAATGGCGGCACAGAAAGCGTGCGCCCAAATATTGCACGGATGAAGGCAAAAGGTGAAATTCTCTTTCCTTTAAAGAAGCCGCGGCTGGGCATTTTATGAGGATAAGAATGATGTGTCCATGCAAATGTTGATTTTCATGTTTTTCATCTACATATCAGAAATGTTCTTCACCATTTCAATTTACTTGGCCCTGACCTTGACTATCTGAAGTGCAGAAACCGCTCCCAGTTTCCCTTGAACCGAATGGAAATGTATCATTACTATTCCACAGCCAAGGCTGCAGGAAAACACAAAACAGCAGTGCAGTTATTGACAAATTCATCATGCAATCTGAGTGTACAAACTCTAGATTTCATCATCTTGCTCATCAGCAGCTCTTTGCTATGAATTATTTGTTGGCTCTTCTCCTCCTTCCCTGTCCTCTCCTCTTGATGTGGTAAAACCCATCAAGAATCTATAAGTAGGGCCTGTCCCTGTGTCTCTCAATCAAAATCAGGAGCAAGCAGCTCCTCACCCCGTCTGCGGGCTGAATTATTTACCAGTCATTGATGTGGTGGTTGACCAGCAGTTTTGCTTGTGAATTATTCATGTCCACATCCTCTTAGTCCAAAGGATTAACACAGAGAATATATTCACATTTTATTTGTTGTGCCCTTAAATGGGCATACCACATCATAACATATGACTGTTATAGAAGTTAACGAGGAAAGACAGCCGTGGTTATAACCGCCTTCCTGTTCTCTTAAAGAATATTTAATATTTAACACACCACGCCCGCTGAGCACGACTTACAAAGTCAGTGCATTCGATTAAATCATGTTGGTAACCAGCAAGGAATCTGTAAAGTCAGAAAGTCAGGGCTGTGAGCGCAAGTATTAATTGGAGACCAATCCCCAAACCTGCAGCATGATAATTTGTTTTTTAACCCACACTCATCAAGTCATTCATTATACCCATGAGGGGTAAACACAGAAAAAACAAATAGTGGCATACCTGTAGATAAAAACATCTTAAATCATTGCATGTGCTAATGCATGATTAAAATCCAGTTTGAGAACCAGCAGTATAATCCTCTTTGTGTAACTGGTCATAAATGGCAACATTTAAATTCTACAATGCTGCAAAAATGATATTATAATGTTTACTAGCAGCCTTACTCACCAGATGTAGACTATGCCCGCCATTGGCCGCCTTCTGATGGTTGTGATTGGTTTAAAGAAACATAAGGAAGCTGAAGGGTGTTTGCCTCTGTAGCAGAATGATAATGGGTCTTTCTCCAGCAAAGACACAGAGCTGTGTAGAAAAGTTTGGCAATGAGAGACTATATCGTCAATGATTTATCAGATGATAAATATTTCCACAGACTGTCACAAGCTGTACGCAAGTTAATATGTTTGCTCTGCACGAACTGGGTTTTTGTCAGGACAGCTTTATTAAGAGCAGTTTGTGCTGCCCGCTGTGACGTTACAATAGAAAAAGCCTTAACGTGGCTTATAACCAACCAAATGTTTGTAAATGTCAGTGTGCCCGCCTGCTATGCCGTATTACCAAATATTATGTAATTATATATGTGCAGGCTGTCTGTTTGAGAAAATGATCTGATGATTATTCTGGCCTTGGCCGACCCTGAGTCAAACTCAATCAAGTTTTCATCCCGACTGTGGAGCCACTGGCTCCTCGCTCTGTATGGATGATTATTTATTTTTATTTGATGTGAAATGTTTATCTATTCATATGTATTTTTTTTACAGTTTGTATTGTACTTTTGTACAAACTTTTTGTATTATTTAGTATATTATGGCCCTTATCATTATTATTATTACAAAATCACATTTGATTAATACATTATTTAAATTTGAACAACCTCTTCTCCAAAGTATTAAAATGAATATGTTATTTTTTTTACTTTGTTGTGCAATCTTTTTGCCTACAGTTTATTTATAATGCACCCTTGCACTACTTTATTTATAATATTTATACTTTAGTGTCACAATTTAAAGTTTTAACTAACAGGTTTTTACTGTTACTGTTTTTTTTACTGCTGTGTTATTCCGGTTAGCAAGCAAAGAAGTTTCGTTGCCAAAAATTCACTGTCTTAATTAACATCAACATAGAATTTCTTTTTTGATTTTGAACAGATTTGTATTCACATAATATTTTTTTCTTATATCACCAAATGTAGTTGATGTTTGGTGAAGTACAGGCAGTGCACCGGCCACTTTATTATGTACGCTTGTGCAACTGCTTGTACGCCAATATCTAATCAGCCAATCACATGTCAGCAACTCAATGCATTTAGGCATGTAGACATGGTGAAGACGACCTGCTGTCAGACAGGCTGGTCTGAGTAATTCACAAACTTCTGATCTACTGGGATTTTCACACACAACCATCTCTACAGAGAATGGTCCAAAAAAGAGGAAATATCCAATGAGCTAGAGTTCTCTGGGCCAAAATGCCTTGTTGATGCCAGAGGTCAGAGGAGAATGGCCGGACTGGTTACAACCAAGTATGCAGAAGAGCATCTCTGAACGCACAACACGTCCAACCTTGAAGCAGATGGGCTGCAGCAGCAGGACCTTGAACCCTGCACCTTGATGGCTAATAACACTATTAAAAGTGAAGTGCAGCCAACGCGGAAGTCATCAACTGGCCACTTGAGGCTCCAAACGTCAATCCACATTGACTGTGGGGGAATTTTTAATATATATCGAGGCTTAAAGTTATATGTAATTAAGGACGTGGCGTCTTTGAGTGACAGGCAGATGTTCAGACAATCCCACTCCTCCTTTCTTCCCCTTTTTTTTTGATTTAGTGAAGCACTGCCACAGCCAGAGCATTTGAGCTTAATATTTGGAAACCAATGGAGACAATGGAGGCCTGTTGCATAGAAGAATAAACTGTATGAGGCTTTACATACATATAGGTTCACTTAATTGTTGGTTTATTTCCAGTAACCACCAACTGGAAATAAGAACAAATATTTAGAGGACCGAGGGGTAATTTGAATTTTAATAATATTCTATAATTCACATGATACCATAATTTCTCCTCCGGCCTCTCCCTCGCTGACCTGCTGTGCTGCTGCTGCTCTCGGTCTGGATCAGCGCCCTGTCAGTGCTGCTGCGGTGAGGGAGATGGAGAATGACAGTGTGTGTCCTGGGAGCCGACTCTCATCCTGACACTTTTCTCCTCTGACTGGCAAATATGATCATTGTAAGATCTCTCCTCCGCCCTCTATTTACAGATAGTAGACTGTGTTCAAAGAGAATACTGATGAGCTCAGGAATCCACGCACAGCTTTATTCATCTCTCGGATCTCTGAAGGTTTAATTTGTTTTGCCACATGACACCCTGCACCTCTTTAGGAAACACACAATCTGCTCTGTACGCTTTAATTGACTATAAATGTATGCTATTACTGACAAGTTTTTGAATCCTTGGCTGTTTTTTGAGACCTACCTTCGTCTGTGGCGGGGAATGTAGACTGAATTGTCGTGTGGGCAGGATAAAAACGGTGATAATGCCTTTACATTTACAAGATACAGATGAACATGGCCGTCACCTTGTTCCATTATTGTAGATGCAGCTGAAGTACGTACCTTAATGGCTTGAGGTCACAAATTGGCGTTGACAGCTGAGGGAACATTTTAAGCATTAGAGGCAGTAAAATGACATTTTCCACCCGCTGTGGAAACGCTGAAACAACAGTGGGGTTTATTATTTTAAATGACTCTGCATCGAGGTCAAACAACTACATTTACAGCCAAAAATACATGATATAAAGTTTAACTTTTATATTTAACTTTTTTATCTTCTGGTTTGTGTATTCCAGAGGCAGATGGCATTATTAAGTTCATCTGTGTTAATAAATAAATACAATTGTTGCACTGTGGCACTCTCAACCTTGGAAAAAACATACTGGATAGTATTACCAAGCGATACCTGAGAAAATACACAATAAAAAAAAGAGCTATGCACATCGTAGGCGCAGCTTTAGTGTCTGTGTGTGTGCGTGTTTGTGTGTGTGTGTGGGGGGTACTATTCATTATTCTGACTACCTGTGGGAAGAAACTGTCTCTGAAATGGGTGGTGCATGATTTAATGCTCTGGTAGAGTTTTCCAGATGGCAGGAGTGAAAATAGTGTGTGGGCTGGATGACTGGTGTCCTTGATGATGCTTTGGGCTTTCCTTATGCAGCGGGTAATGAAGATATCATATAGCTGCAGCAGCTCTGTGCCAGTAAATTTCGGATGCTGGCTTTACAGAGTTCTGCTGCAGTTTGCAGTGGCGTGCAGTGAAAACCACCAGAGCGTGCGCCGTGATGGAGCCTGTCAGGATGTGCTCTCGATGGTGCAGCAGCGATGAAAGTTACCGTGCCGAATCTTTTGAGATGTCTCACGGCCTTTGTTGTGATTTCCCGAGGAAGCAGCTGGTATTATGAAGATGTTTGTGATGTGTACAGCGGTAAATTAGAAATTTATAAAATTTCTCAGGTGGCCGGGGCTTGTTTTCAGGGTACGGATCAGAGGGTTCTTAAGGCAGGGAAGACATGTGAATATAGCAAGATATCTCTAACAATGGCAGCTCTGTAAGAATGCACCTGCAGTGCTTACAGCTTTCATGTTCACTGGCATGCTGATGTTTAGCACAGTGTAACCTTCTACCAAGGCCAGTGGTGTATTTACATGATCCTCAGATGGTCCCATTTCCTGATTTGGGAAGTCGTTACTCAGACTTTGTTGTGTTCATGTGGAAGCAACATGGACGCTACATAGAAGATGTGTTGTATTGAATTGTTCAGAGTGCTCTTTGATATCTGTTTCCTGTGTTTGTGTGACAATTAAGAGCAAATTAAATGGATCAGGTAAAACATGAAAAAGTTGTGAACAGAATCTGACGACAGAATAGGTCGTTTGTCATTAGCATCCACGACGACCCATATGATCATTTGTTAAAATGACCCATATGATCGTTTCGTGGCTCATGTTACAGAGCGGAGCAGAGTGCTCTAAAATAGTGCACAAGTAATTATAAAAGACAGTAAATAAATGTACGAAAACTACGGAAGTCAAATAGTTATGAGAATGGCGTTACTACCGGAAGTGACATAGTTGCATAAAAACGTGAGTCACAGAAGTTCAGTGTCGTCTTGGGGGAAAGTCTGGCGTTTGTTCGACCCAATCAGTCATTACTCCAATGGCCTCTAGAGGGCGGTGGAGGACAGTCTAAAGGGTAAATATGGGTCATATTTTGCTGTCCGTACAAATGCCATATCTTGACGTTTTTGAGGAGAGACCAGGCTCTTTCTTTATGTATAAACCTACATTTTAGATTTTTATAAAAATGCATTTTGAATATGTTACATTCTGATTTTAATTATGTTTTAAAAACAGTATACCAACTATTTTGGAGGAGGGGTTGGGAAACAAATTTTTCCAATTATTGCAGCACCACAGGAATGCAGCATGTCCCATCTCGCAATGTTAAAGAAAGAGGAAATAAATTCTTGGATCCGCCCTCTGATTCAGATCTGCTCCAAAATGTAATAGATTTTTGGCCCATGCTACAAATCTGACCAGAAGAAAAAAAAACACATAACCTGAGTGCAGCTGAGACTGATGGGAATGTTTTTATTTAGTATTGCACGAAGCCTATATTCATTATTATCTCATTGTGTTAGATCTTAAATGGTGCAACAACTTGAAAAGAAAATGCCCAATTAGTAGGAGATCTCTGTGTCCACAAAGTTCTAAAAAATGCACAGTAATGTTTGTTAGTGTGTGGGCGGCTTTGTTTGCAAAAAGATCAATTGGTATTTTGTGGTCATTAAATCTTTACACAGTGCCACTCAGAGCAGGTCGTCTCTGGAGAGGCTTGAAAGGAATCAGAGCACCTGTCTCCCAGCCGGCGTTAGACAAAGCTCCGTGTCATTCACAGAAGAAAGGCTAATAACACAGTTAGAGCATTCAGGTTCGCCTCATTGTCTGTCAGGAAGAACAGTACAGCTGTTCAATAAAATCAAACACAGAGCTGTTACTCCCGCTACGCCGAAGTGTAGAAGGATCGAACAGCCTGCTGATTGACAGACTTGGTCAAACATGACGGATGTCTCCTGAACTTCAGAACAAACGAGTTTGCTGTGAAATATCAAACAAACATTGATTAATGACTTTCTACTCTTTGATTCATTTCATGTCATCTGCCAGTGGCCACGCAAATCAAAAGCACAGGCTTTGTTTTTCTTTTAAAACTTGTGCATTGAAGATGTGAAAGCAAATCTATTGATTCCTTACATTGATCTGTCTGTCTGTCTTGGACGGGTGATCCCTCTTATGCTGCTCTCCATGAGGGCTCTTCTAAGGATTTTTTAGGAGTTTTTTTACATTACAAATACACACCAAATGTTTGTTTTAATGAGGGAAAATGTCACTCATTGCCACTGGGCTCACTGATGTGTTCAAATGATCATTTTGGGGGTGATGTATTCCTTTAATAGATGTTGTGCATCAGTGGAGCTCTGCAGCACAGAGAAAGCTTGTTAGTGGTGCCAATTCATTGTTGATCTTTATTTTATATATAAATTATTGCTTGCCTTGGACTTTAAAATTGGCTGCTTTTTCCTCCAAACTGTGAGTGTGATAAACTAATTTGTAGTTGTGAACTGACAACCGAAAACATGCTTCTGCTCAAGTCAGTAAGTGAGAAAATGTGTCGGATTGTCACAGTTGTAAATTGGTCGAACTGAGGTCAAGGTAAATCTTGTTAGTGTCCTCATGCATCAAAGTTTCTGAAGATACAGCTGTGGCTTTAAACGTTGACCCACAGTGACTGAGTGAATCCATATCTGAAAGGAAACATCACATTCTCTCTTACTCACACACACATATATGTGTATACAGTACGCATCTATAAATACATCTTCACCTTTCACCTTGTTGCAAACTACAAGTGCATCTTAGAGCTCAGACAGCATAATGTCCTACATGCACTGACTAATTATTGCAATATGCTTTCTCCTCTGAAAAGAGGCTCGCAGTCGACATCCTTTGAACTGCACATATTGAGCCCCCGAGCAGTGCTCTACCTCCTGACTCCCAAGCACAAAGTTTAATTTCAGTCAATCTCCCCAATCATTATTCCACATTGTGTATTAAAGCTTTGGTCAGACATAAATAGAAAGAAAAATCCTGCCAATTACACACATCTTAGCTTATATTGCCCAAACTCTCAATATTCTCCATCTTCTAACCTGTCACCACAGATGAGCTGAAACTCCTGATAGACTAATTATCGCTGTAGATGTGCCCCAGCTCAGCCATGGCAGCAACCCTGACACTTTTGCTCCCCCTGCACTGAACCACAACAGTAACTAATTAGCATAGACACTACCTTTCTGATCAACACAAAGCATTCTCTCTTGTTTCCAATGACGCACCATGAATTTAAATGAGCCAATTAGCGTATGCATTTCCCCTGGTATCCAGTTCACACAGTCTTTGATTGAGATTCTGCTGCAAAGCAATACAGCACAAAGTTTAGCTGCCCTGCAGGCCACTGCGGCCACGGAGGTGAGCATCATATATCACATGCTGTAGATGGATACATTTAGGTGTTGTTTGTCGATCAGGATTAGTGCTTCCTTATTATCTTAGTTGTTTTTTAGATGCACAAACACAAGTAGGAAAAATCTGGCCAGAAAGTTTTATAAAAATATGCCATTCGCAGTCATTCAGTAGCTTTTTATTACTCTGGGACTGTGGCTGATTAGCGGCATAATAAAGCAGCAGCTCTTTTGCATTTTCTCTCTGTTTTCCCTTCATTTTCTGAATGCATATTTTGCACCGTCCTTGCCATGAGAGGACCTTGTTAACTTTACCCTGCTGTGAATACTGAATGTGAATATGATATACATAGCAGGACACAAAGCAACTTTTAAAATGTGTTCTTAAATACATGAACTAATAATGGGTCTTTTTCTGTTTTTTTTTTCACAACTAGCTGTTGCAGGGGAAGTCCATTCCTAAACTGGGGTCACTGGATCAGATTGAAACAGGAAGTGGAGACGCAGAGGGACGTTACAGCGGCGACTGTGACGATGAGGACGGCTGCGGTGGTTCAGGTGGTGGCGAGGTTAAGAGGAAAGTCTCCAGAGTCTCCAAATGTAAGTCTCATCTTTTTACTGAACAATTAAACAGCTAAACATGTGAAGAAATCGCTCCCAAGCTGTTAAAGGAGGTAGAGCTATATGACAAGAATATAACATTTGTGTGTGTGAGCATTTCCCATTTATATTCTTTATAAGTTGTGTATGTTTTGATGTATGATTACATTTGGTTTTGATCCTATAGCTCTTGTCATCTTGTCAAGTTAAGACTTTTTTTATATATGACAAGTAAATGTGATTAACTAAACGTATAATCAAACGTAAGATAAATTAGATAAAACATGAGAAGAATCAGTGGTTCGGTGTGACTTTTCCACTCTGTGAGGCTACAATTTTCTTTATTTTGGCCATTTGAACGTATTTTTCATGCAACAGAAACCGCTCAGAGTGAATCTTGTGTTTACTATTTTATTATGCTGTCACTGTATCTGCATTTTTCTGTCGGTGCTCTGCACTGACCTACCCGTCCGCTGGCTGTTTGAAGCTCTGCTCCCCGCTGCGGCTGTAATCAAACTCTACTGGGCAAAGGCGGCGGGGTTGAGGATCCATGGGGATCACTAGTAGACAATAACCTTATATTGTGAGGTTCATAAAATGTACCCACGTTCACAAACGTGTAGGATATTATTGCAGACATTCCTGTAATCTTAGGTTGCACTGTGCTGTTGCTACTCGCTGATATGAGCCTGGTGGAGCTTTATTTTTCATTATTTGCCAGAAAATAATATAGTATTGAGAAAAATGAGAAAGACTTTAGCACTAGGACAAACAATAACAAAAACAGGAGGGGCTGCTCCCCAGTGCCCTTAATGGATCACACACCACTAAGCACACACAGATATAACAAGTAATGTATTTTCTAATGCTTAACTTTAGCCTTTTACTCATCGACCTTTTAAAAGTGGCAGAATTGAAAAAATAAAACTAGTTTTTGATCAGTGAATAGATTTAAAGTTACTCTTGCATAATACTATATTTTAATAAGACCTGCTCCAGTCTCCATTTTATGACAGCCATAATAATAGTCATTAAAGATAATAGTTGCTATGGGGACATTATTGCAATCAAGGCCCGTTACTTTAAAAATTATTGCTCCTCAGAGGATCAGTAACCCCTGATGAATCACAGCGGCGGAGCTCTCCTCTCCATTTTGTTAGTGTCACACTCTCCTCTCAGCACACGGATTCCCTCTCCCCTCTTTCCTCTCCTCTCCATCAAACATGCTAACAACCTGATTAATCACCTCTCTCGTTTTGCCTATGGCGACAGCGAGGAAGTGGGGGTCATCCAAACAAGCCGTTCTATCCGTGTAAATGTTTCCTTTACTGCTTGTCAGTCTGTCTCGAGGCTTTAGCAGCTCAGGCTCAGGAAAGCTGCTTAACAATCGCTCATCTGAGGCTGTGGGGAGGCTCTGACATTTATCACCCATTACAGTAGAGCCGCCCTTTCCTTGTCACAGGCCAGATCAGCCTGTCCCCCATATTTATGACCCACTGTCTGTCGTGACCTCTGTCGAGCATCCGTCCCCTGCTGCCTGACCCTCTCACAAATGCCGAGGATTCCCCACCTGAACCAGACCTCTGGTCCGTCCCTGCAGGTCTCTGCTTTTTTTTGTGTTTATGGCTACAAAATGGTTTGATTCCTCTTCGGTGGCTGTTTGGTGTAGGTGTTTTTCTTTTTTTGTCTTTCTTTCTATTTTTTTAAATATGCAAGTCAAGGATACAGCAGCACCAAAACATGATGTTTTACATCTCTCTCTCTTACTGAAAAAGAGTCTTATACTATATAAAGCAGCTTGAAAGTACGGCAGATAGTCAATGTAAGGACTATCCATTATGAACAGGAATAAAAATATGCTCTCAAATCATATCAAAGGAAACTACGGCTCTTGGACTTTGGTTTTAATTGGGCCTTACTTCGATAAAACAAATACAATAATAATCTTTGTTTCGTTAATATGCAGGCGCAGTTCAAATTAAAGTACAGGGTGTCCATAAAGTCTCTTTAAATTTTAATAATTTGTTAAAAAAGCAAATGAACAGACAAATATGTGGAAATTCTTACAAAATGTTTGATTGTGTAGTTTTTGAATCTTTTATTGGTGAACTTTCACTCTAATAAGTGCTTCTATGCTTATTCCTCTGGTTGGCTTTCTTGCTCTAATAACAGCCGCATTGAAGGTGGGAATAAAGATGCAGAAGACCAATCAGAGCAGACTGGGCTTATTGGGAGGGGGCTTTAAGCGACAGGTGCAGACGGAGCAGAATCGAGGTGCAGCAGCCATGATAAAAAAATAAAAGTATGACCCTGAAAATTAGAATAATAGCTCCCCTTTAAAACAGTTCTATAATCGAAATCCTCTTGTTCAGTCAGCCGACTTGTGTCGGGTGGATTATTTTGTATTGATATTTGGCTTCTGACCTCATCACGCCCGATAAGGAAGCACTAAGCTCAGGAGCATAAGCTGTCAGTGTGCTTCATGCTTGATGATGTCGGATTGGGGGAGCTGCGTCCCCGAAAGTACAACCCAACATTTAAGCTGGGTTTGAACTTCTCGCTCTCGTTCTCTTCTTTCATTTGTGTAGCAACTATTAGTGCCACTTTTCCTGTGACAAGCTGAATGCAACACATTGATTACTTTCAAGCACAGACTGTCTGCTTTCCCTCTCAAGGACGGCTGGCTTTTCACTCCATAACCGAGTATTCATTTTAACCCATGTTTCCCTTAACCTTTATCATTTCTGTGGTCAAACTGAACTAAAACCAGTCCTGTTTTGGTTCAGCTATCAACATCACAATGTTCTCTTAATTAGTAACATGTTATTGAAAGTTGAAAGCCATCGTATGCATCAATAGCACAAAGATAGATTTTCAGCAGCACGGAGCTCACTGTGCAGAGAGACGGTTGTTGTGTTTGGGATGCTCTGTGATCATCACACTCTTAAATCAAACAAGCAACTCGTGCAAATCTCCATCAGCTGAACTGAGCTGTCACCAAACACATTTACATTGTTCTCCATGGATGGAAAATGTAATTAATTTAGTCTTATTTCCTGCTAGAAACAGAGTTGAGAGTTCTGAAAAAGTTGCTGCATCTTACTGCAGCAGCACAGCTGATAAATTGGCCACCATGAGGCTAAATCACTGCTGTGGTGATGCACTATTAATGAACATTGTTAGTTTGTATTTCAGTCTGTGTGCAAAACCGAAGAGATAAAAATGTAATATTAAATACAACAACGGGACCAGAAAAAAAAATGCAACTATAGAACCAGGAAAAAATAATTCATGATGGTGAGACGAAAACCAACCAATAATAACCTAATAATCTCACCAAACACACAGTCTACAAACAGATGATTAAATAACTGTCATCCAGAGGTAAAATAAGTCACGTCTGATCTTTTTTGCATTGTTTAAAGTATAAGACTGCTATTTATTTCCAGCTGCCTTTTTATGACAAGCGTGTCACTCTGTCGAAGTTAACGGAGTACAGTGATGTTGCATCTCAGTGCCTGATACTTAAACACCGTGTATAATTTAATTTGATTTCCTTCTCTGCAATTATCCATAATCCCTCTCCTTTGTGTCTTTGATGTTTATCAGCAGAACATGCTGACGATAGATCGGGGTGATAAGGAAATAAAACGGGATCAGCTCAATACTGACAATACAAGCCTGATTGAAGGGATTATCCTCATTAAGCAGAATGACTGTTTTGTGAGAATGTTGTGTGTGAAACAAGAAGCAACAATGTGAGGAGTTTAAACTTCGGAAATATTTCAGAAATATTCTAGGACTTCTGGATGCGGTTGTCACCATCTTTTATAAAAATATATATTTAGGCTCAAACCCAGAGTTTTATTAAAAGCATGCAGTGAAACAAGATCAATTCATTTCACCCTGTTAAACATGGAGGTGCACTTACTGCTCACAGCTTGTCAGGTAACACAGAACACACCAGAGAGAAACATGTATGTTTCATTCATTTTCTTCCCACAGCAGGCCCTGTTTCACAGACCTGCCAATTACTTCTACAAACACACACATTCCTCCTTAATTAAATGAAATGAACATTTAACATTAATGAGAATTAGCACCTCAATGTCAAAACTATTGTAAGATCACACTGTTGTGTATTGCAGCCTATTACAGTGCATGTAAAGCATCATAAACACATTTATAATTACCAATTATAATGGACATAATTGGAATACTCATTCATTCATCTGTGGAGCTGTATTATTCCAGACTGTGGCTGTTTGTGTGAGGGCGAAACGGTCAAACTCTTTTTATGCACAAATTCAGATCTTGCTGTAGTTGGAAACCTTTCACAGATTTCCAGAAGCTCATTTTGATAAAAAAGGTGAAGCCGAAGAGTCTCAAGTGGTTGGGATGAAACAATTCTCTGCTGCAGCCTGACTTCATGACTGAGCCTGAAGAGATAATTACACACCTGGTTTAATTACATTTAAAAAAAAAAAAAAAAAAGTCTGGCTCTGATATGAATATGATAAATCTGGGTTTGCCATTTCAGTCGTGGTGGCCTAATTATCACCACGTAGTTCTGAGAAAATAACAAACAAGTTTGCAGCCTTGCTAGCAGCTCTGTGAGGCTCCACCTGAGCTCAGTGCTGCTTTGGGCTGAATGCTGATGTATGCTCAAAGAAAATGCTACCATTTGGATTTAAAGCAGTATATGGTTTGTTTGTCACTAAAACACGTGCAATATGCAGCCGAGGATGAAGGGAATGGCATTCGTTTTTCAGATATTTGGTCATAAACCAAAGTAATAGACTGAAAATGGGAGCTGATGATGGTGCTGGTGGAAAAGTTAGTGGATCACTAAAGTTATTACAGTTCATCCCGAAGCAAACATGAATGTTGGTATCACACATGTGCACTATGGCAGCACTCAGAAAGGTGTTGTGCATACTGGTCTCTGGTCTCTACTTATATTTTACACTGTCAGTATCTTACTTAGTAGTAGTGATTGATGGCGATGCAGAGTTCAAATGGCAGATGTCACACTCTGGATGGTCGTTGAACAAAGGGCCGATATCACCCAGGACAACGGGGTTCATGTCCTGTCTGTGGCTCACGTAACCCTCGTAACTACTTCACTGCTGGCATTTACATACATTCATTTACTTTTTATACTGTCTTTTGTAACGCCTAACCAGGAAGTGGTTTTGTAGCCAAATTAACTGAAACTGCAGTCTTTTTACAACCGCGAACAGTACATGTATGCAGAATGACGTGTGTGCCATTTTTAGAACGCTCCACATTTGACAAAGGCTCATATGAGTCATTATGGGTGTTATTGTTATTTAGGTTGGAGATCTTATTGTTTTTTACATCCCTCAAACGTGACATGAAATGCATGCATTATATTTTATTCATCAATGGCCCATTTCAGTAGTTAGTTACACTAAGTTACACTTAGTATAGGTTACATTTTATAAGCTATAGCGTCAAACTGCTCCCTGCAACAATTATTAGATTCAGAATGACAACTTGTAGAAATCTATTGGTTGTATGGCAAAAAGTAGCAGTTGTGGTAGACAACTCAGCATCTTATGCTAGCTCCCTAAATTGGAAGTAAGTAAAAATTCCTGCTCTGGAGGAAAAGTCACAGGATTCACGAAAGATATCCAGGTTTAACATCTGGGAACATGCTTGCCAGATTTTGTGCCATTCCATCCTATAGAAGTTTATTTCACTGGATAAATGAAAAGCTGTTGGTCCCGCTCGATTAAAAAGTGAGCAGATCATCAGAGTCATATCGGTTTCTTCCTCTGGGACCTCTTAGCATCTGTACAAAATGTCAAGGCAGAAGTTGACCGTCCCTTGGGCCTGTGCTGACAGCATGGCCAAAATAAGAACACACACCTACAGTTCCTGGATACATAGAAGAAGAAAAATAGCTTTTGCCTTTATCCACCACTAAATCTTTGATTTCTGTGACCCGTCAACAAGGCCTGCAGTGGAAAACAACGAAGAGGTTGTTTTTTTTTTAATGCTCCAACCCCAACAGGCAGCTCCATGCCTCCTATCTGACCCGGCGTGGTTCAGCTGCAGACACTGTGACTGCTTGCAGCGTGAGCGTTGTACTGCAAAAAGACATCTGTCAGACACAGTGGCAGCAGTGGAGACACCAATCGATTCCTAGCAAGTAAGCAGAATGAGGGGAAGGGGAGCGGCTGCTTTACCATGACTCTTATTAATTAATAGTGTCTCAGCAGGAGAGCGTTCGATGTCATTTGGGCTTCTACCTCGCACGCTGGTTGTAAATGACTGAATGTAGCTGTTGCATGTAAAACTCCTCGACTACCTAATGTCAAGTGATAATTGCCATGACTAGTGTTCAGTGGGGGATCTGCCATTTTTCTGTCATAATTTATGGTTTTGTATATGTTCCGTCTCTAAATGAGAGACGTGAGAGAAGGGAATAACACCAAGGCCACTTTGTTGCGCACATACAGTAATAGGCCTATCACTGGGAGCCCGTTTGAGTTTCCCTAACAGGTCCTGTAATGCTTTGCTGTGCCTGTTAGAAAGGTCTTTATCCTCATTACAGTGTGAGATCAAATTAGGTCACCTGCTGTGACTCCTGCCCTCCTGTGTGCTGTTAATAATGGAATCAAAATCATTTACAGCAGTGTGTCTCATAAGCTTGTGACCAGTGGGTCTTACTGGGCGAACTCTTCAGCCGTCTGATTATCACTCCATTAAATTAACCCCCTGAACTAATTATTTAACTAAGTGATTCGTCACTTTCTTGTCTCAAGAAATAGTGTTTCATGGTCAAATGCTGTGCGTCAGGTACTAGGGAAATTAATGAGTATTCTACAATGAAATACACTGTAAAAATAGTAAAATAGCAGCTCGAACTAAACAGGTTAACACAGTCTTATGATCAGCATTTCACCTCGCTTGGTATATTCTGAGTTGAATTTTCAGTGAAAATTGATTTTTTTTAAAAAGCAGATATGAACTGTAATCACAGTAATAACTAGAAGTGTACTTGATACATGTCATTTCTCACAATATTAATGTTGTGACTTCAAGGGGTGCAGGTGAATTTTCACAGCTGACAGTCTGACACCACACGAATGCAACACAAATACCATCCAGTATTGTGTTATATATATAACCGCCTTTGTGGAGGTCATGATGTAACAAAGGAGAATGTAAATGCTGTCTGTACTCTGGCTGTGTGGCTGCAGGTCTGGTTGTGTTAAATGTCTGTATCATTAATATTGAGGAGCTTCTGTAGCTTAAACTGCTGCTGCAGCTGTTGTGGATTATTTTGCAGTTAAATCTAAAGGGGCTAACGTTGAAGGTTAACTTTAGATTTGGGACTAGCCTTGCTGTGGTGGTACAGTAGTTACAAGGTGTTCAGGTATAGATTGATTACATTAGTTTCCCACCATTTTTTTGCTTTAAAATAAATTGATACAACCTATTCAGTTCATTTCGGCACCTACATTTATCAAATAAAAAACTCTATCGTGTTATCCGGATGATTGACAGTACAGTGAAAGTATAAACTCCAGCTGCTCCGTGCAGCATCAGAGGTGCAGCACTGAGCTCCGCTGGCAAGGCCACGTTCATTGACCCGTGCTACCCGGGTGATAAGACTTGAATGTTCGGGAGACCAAGAGAATGATAGAGAAAGGTCTTCTTGAGAGAAGTCGGAGATGAAGAGGAGGACCGAGAATGAGCCGCCTGCTGCTCATTTCAACTTGAACTTTAGCAAGTTTATTAAAAAGAAAAGCAGGAAGTGATCACTGCTGCAGCCACATGAACGGTTCCTGACCCGTTTTGTTTAAAGTAAGAGGAATATATCTAAACATAGAGTATCATCAATGAATACTTTTTCTGAATGCCAGGTGTAATTGTTAACACCGGCCTTTTAACAAGTTTATTGACTGTAGACCTGCATGAAAACACATGCACAGTGACCCAGAACTAGTCAATCACTGCCATTTTCCAGAGCAGGAACAAGTCACTCTTTCATAAGCAAATGGATCCTGAAACGCTCCAAACCTACTGGTTGAAGAAACTAACACCAAGCAGGACTAACTCCCATTGTGACTGTCTAACACAAGGCAGGATAATACTGATCATGAAGGCTACCCACAAGGGAACAGCACCATCCAACTACTATCCAACACAGAGACTCCTGTCAGACACCACAGTGTTGAAGCTGAAGCGACATGTGTGTCAGTACACAAGCACGCTCAGCGGGGGATTGGAAACTACAGCAGAGGCCCAAAGCGCCAGTTACTGAAGAGAGAGCTGTCACTCTGCGACTGCAAGCTGCAAACAGATGAACCCAAGCACATGCTAGATTAGATGACATTGGAAAAGTGTTCAGATCTGTTACTTAAGTAAAAGTCGCCGCAAATTGCACTATCAACACAAACTAACACATTAATTCAAACTATTAATTTTTACTCGCAAGAAACCTGCTTGATTTTGTAGTACTTCTTCTGAATCAGACCCGATGGCACAAGGACAGGCATTAAAAATAATATTATATAACAAATCTCCTCCCTGATGGCCTCGTTTGCTTATGTAGCTCACATAGACGCATCAGTATTAAAGTCAGCGCTTTTAATAACAAGTTAAAAGTTTGTTGTAGTCGCTCTAGGCAGATTTTGTTTTACTGCTGTCAAAAGTTTTGATGTACTTCATGAAGGTGATGCAGTTCATTGCTGCAATCCTCTGTGTGATTTGATATGTATTTTATATATGCTACTGAAAATAAATGCAGTCCAGTGAAACAGCACTGTGATAAATCCAGCTGTGTTAGAGAGGCTGACTTTCTGGTCAACAGGTGTTTCTATTATTTTGTCCTCCCCATTTGTAACAACGATGGCAGGCTAAATAACGTAAACATCTCCCTATATGATGCGATAAATTCCAGCAGAAATGCTAATATCATGTTGTTGATTTCAACCTTACTGCTCAGCTGTAGACTGAACAACCATAAAGCCAAAGACTCAGCGCAGCACTCATGAATCCCTGGAGCATCTTGCAGTATACAAGGTCAACAACACACTAAGAGCCTTCATCAGAAACTCAATGGACTTGGAGAAATGGAGGAAAACCACTAAAAGCTGCTTGATCAGACAAGTGCCTATCGTTTGCTGCTCCATGCCGACCTAATGTGTCGTCCCCGCTGCTCGCTCTGCATAGACTTCAAACCTTTCAGTCGGATCACCATGAGGAGTGCATTAAGGTTCATGAGGGGAGCTACCATCAGTTACCTCCTCTACATGCAAGCCATCAAGCTGAATGACAAGAGGATCTACAGCAATGACACTGGGAAGCCATTTAGAGTGGAAAAAATGTAGCTGGGTGGAAGCAAATGGAGGGAGAATAATTGGAACTGAAGGGGTCGAACTATCAAAAGGCCACCTAATAGACTGGAGACAGGACAGCTGCAGGACCAAGAAGGACAAGAAAAACCGCAACATTCCAGGTACATAAGTAACAGCTCAGTACACACAATGTGCCCTGCTGGCTGTGAGACATTCAGCCATAAAAAAAGCTCAAACTGAAGTTGTTGATATCAAGAGAAAATCCTTGCTGTGTGCGGAGGACTCTGCTCAAAGTCCTAACTGCAGCTGGAGACAGTGGAGGTGAGTGTCAAGGACACTGTATGAAACACAAAGCATTGGACAGGACATTAGTGAAATGGCTCCTGTCATCGGCAGACAGATGAGGCAGCTGCCAGTGATTTCCAGAAGAGAGCCGTGTCTGCCAGAGCTCATGGCGCAAGCGATTTGATAATGACAATAAAGTCTTAATTCAGCATTTTTTGAAAAGAGTTTTTTAATCACATTTTCACTTGTCCAGGTTAAATGGTGACGTTTTTTCATTTAGAAATTGATCATGTTGGTGACTATTTATCACTATGACTTTAAGGATTTTTTTTTTTATTAAATTAGTCGGGAAGCAGACAAAAAAAGGCTCACTTGGTATTTCAAACAACAAGAAATGTTGACCCCTCATCCTAACATGTTAATTATGGCCTGGCATAACATTTTAAAGCGAAAAAATTACAAATTATATGTATGGTAACTAAGATAGTGAATGTTTGAGCTGGAATATAAAATAGACCTTTTCTATTTCATTTTTTCACTGATTTTGTGCTGATATGACTATACAGAGGTACTCAGAATACTGCTTTCTTAAACAAAAATATAAACTTAACGGATGCTAATTAGGATCAACTGGCACACATTCAGCTTACAAGGAAAAATTGATTCACCATTACAAGAAATCAGGCAGGAAAATACAGTTCAAGAGGGTTTTATAAATCAGATTTTTGTTAGAACCTAAGAACTCTGTTTGAAACAGGTTTATTTACTGAGAAATTCCTCAAATGTCCTCTGGAAAAGTTCCAGCAGTGCAAACATCCGTCTAGTGCTCAGTGCAAAAATGATATGCCTGATTTAAATGGGAGGTCTATTATTTATATAAGAGAAAAGAAAAAAGACAAATTTGCGCTAGTGATGGACACTCCTGTATCCTAACATTTTAAGAATTCATATTTCAAAACTCAGTTCCATTCTCATACCACAGCCAAACACTTCTCAAAAACTCTGACAGCAGAAAGTAAGCCTCTATATCCAATGGATTTATCTCGAGCTGAAAAACCTGAAGCGAGATAGTTCATTCTAGACCCCACAGTTCAGGAGTTATTGGCCAAACGTACGCATTATGTCTCACAACACCACTGGCTGTTCTGTGTAACTTTTCCTGCTTAACTAGTGGTGGAGAATTCTGAAACCAATCCAATGTTGGCTGCTCTAAGACCTGAAGTCTCAGCGGAAGAGTGCTGGTAGACAGTCAGGAGGAGAAAAAAAAGCAAATATCTTAACACCGACAGTATGATTTCAGCCCTTCAGGCTTCAACTCTGTAACAACTATATCTGTGCAAATACAGAGTAACAAAACTCAGCTTATATTCTTTAAAATTGGCAGTGCTATCAGAAAAATTTAAAGCATCTCCTATTACATTTTAGGTTTAATCTGTTCCTGGAAGCTATAAATGGCAAATGTTTCCTTGGTAACTTCTAACATATGCATGTTTTTATGTGTCATGTGTTATGTGTTATAAGACAATGCTGCTTTCTCAGTTGAATTAAGGTTACCTTGACATGCCCTAGATTTCTAAACTACCTTAAACAACATATTAACCCCACTACCTCCCACTCATCCACAGATTGTTGGAGGTTTTAGCTTCACTGTGGGATTAGTTTATGTAATCAGTCTCTTGTGACTCATCATGTATGCCTCCCCCGTTTACTGTGGGCTTATCTAACTCATATGGATAATCATGCACCTTTCTGCGACTCAGCCTGCTTTCAACTATTGGAAATGATAGATGTGAGTGACTCATCAAAATTGTTGTTTTTATCAAACTAAAATTAAGGAGGTAATGTAAGCTGCACCTTCTGTGAAGCATCCGAATACATACTAATACATCAATGAAGGCCTCAAGAGCCCAGGACTGTCCTCATTCAGATAAACACTTTTCACAAATTTTTTATTGATGAGGTCAGGGCACCTGGATCAAATGTAACCATGAAATTGAATAGGTGCTATTAGCAGTTTTCAGCCTCATAAATATGAGTAGGTAGGGGCCTGCTCCACTTTCTACAGTAGTAGGTTCAGAAGGCTTTTGTCAGCATATGAAATGGGCTGTTTGTGAAATTTGCCGCCACCCCCTAGAGGCTCCAGTGATTATTACAGGAGTGAAGGAGGAAGTGCGTATAAGGAGCGATAACGTCTGCACAGGATTTCACCCATGAGATCGAGTTTTGCATCCTTTTATATCATATGTCATTTAAATATCATGTACATATGTATCCTGACATGCTTACATTTAGAAACATTGAGGGATTTCATCCAAATTATCTTTTTTTCTAACTAAAACTCACAACGTAGTTCTTTTTCCTAAACGTAACTGCATAGTTTTGTTGCCTGACCCTAACAAAACTACAAAGAGCTATTGAAGCGCATGACAACAACCTTTTGCACAAACAGTAGCTGGATCAGACACCTTGTAATTCCTATGTATGAGACTAATAACTAATAATGGCAATTTAATGGACTGCTGACATTCAAAAAACAGGTGAATAGGGGGTGTATGTCTTTTCACCAGTGAGTCATCAATAGTATAGATCACAGTGCTGTATGACCAGGCCGCCCTCTACTTTCTTAATACTTTTTGCCCTTGTTCAAGTACACAGAAAAAATAAGATTGTCGCTTCCTGTTTACGTATAAAAACATTTGTACCGTTTCACATAAGTAAGCCACAAAGCAGGGCAGATGAAAGCATACAGATTAATATCTGCCGTGTATTAACATATGGTCACAGCTCAGATTGGATCCTGTTTCAGATGAAACACACACCTTGTGTATGTGCTTTGAACCTCAGTGCCTGCTCTAACTCAAACCATGTTTTGGTGAAAATGAAATGCAATTGCTTTCTGATTTGCCACAGTAAACGTAATGACATTTTTATTGTAAGATAATAGAAACCTTGCATTTTCTTTATCATTTCCCTTCCAGGTGTTTGTGTGTTTTTAAGCAGAGCGTTTTAACCACAGTAAGTTGTCATTATCTACAACGGCACATTTCTGTTTTTCAATCATTTTCTCCTAGCGCGCATGATTTAATAGCTGGCTTAATGAGCTGCGGCTTGCATGTGGAAGGACATCTCATCGTGTTAATGAACCATGAAAAGGGCAAGCACACATCATTGTGTGAACTCTTTTAATAATCAGCTCGGTGTCAGACACACGGCCCATCTACCAAAAGTCTGCTCTATCAATAAGCACAGATGCTGGACGTTTCATTAAGACGACTTATTCTCTGACGGCCCGGCGACCAATCGACTCTGACCCTCTTCCCACTGCCTGTCTGCTCCGTGTCTCTCCAGCTTGTACTCGCCGTCTCTGATACCTAATAGATGTTTTCAAGGCTACTATATTGACTGCACACAGTTTCTTTTTTCCAGCTTAGATGTGATCTTAAGAGCTACAATAGCTTTCCTATGATGGCTCTCAGTAATGAAAAATTGAATGAAAATCTTATTTTATGAGACCATATCACTGTGAGCTTTACTGTGATAATAACTGATGCAGTTGTGCATTTTATTCCCACCACTGCTGACTCAAACCTCCATTTATTACACAGCAGGCATTATTCCGTATTTAAATTTTTCATAAGATAATAACTGAAGTTTCTCACGACTTTATCCTTATAGTCACTCAAGGTGAGTGGAAAGGCTATAAGAGGCTACAGCTTTGCTTGTGTCTGTGTGATGCTGAACTTGCACAGTTGTGCTTTGAGCAAAATGTGAAGGTCAGTAATGCTAACATGCTCGTATTATCGATGCTAACCTGTTGTTTTTGCGTATTTGATTCAAAAGTTTCTGCAAACTGGGGTCCCCAAACAGTCTTGAAATAAAAAAAAAAAAGATAAAACTGAAAAGCTGAGACCCTTTTGGATTCAATCAGTCAATTAGTCCCCACAGTAGCCATTTAATTGTATTGAGACCATTTTTTGAACTCTGTGTATATAATGTTTTGACCTCCAGGATAATCACAGCCTCATGAACCTTTCCAACCAAAAACTAGAGACCTAGAGCATTTAGAAAGATTTAGGGGTTTCTCAGCAGTTTCCAGATCAGAAGTGTTCATCCAATCACTGAAATATGCATTTCTTGCAGAAGTGTCCAAATCTCCAAAATGTCCAATATTTTTTTAAACCAAATAATAGCATGGATTTTCCTTTGGTGTTCCTCAAAGTCTTGGGGCGTTATTCTTGGAATGAATGTGGTTGACTGGAGATATTTTTGACCATTTTTATTCATTCCTGAGTGGCCAAAAGTAGTTCGTTTCTTTCTTTCAGAATATGCCTATATATATGGCTTTCCTAGCTGTATTGACAGTAAGGGGATTTCTGAGTAATTTTCCAGACATGGGCGTAATTGAACATGGAAAAGGCCATTATATGCATCAATCATAAGATTCAATTCCCTTATGCACATTCACAATTTATTTTTAATTAATTAATTAATTAACTATGAATTCATTTTTATTTCTGATTTATAACTAGAGCAACTCGACACACGGCGCTCAGCTGCATTTCAAATTAATCTTACGTTTTCCAGCTTTCAGATGATGTATCCATTAAACACAAAGTATCACTAAGAATTACAAATCATCCCTGGGTGAATGTGTGTACCAAATTATTTGGCAAAGCACACAAGTAGTTGTGAAGATGTTTTACTCAGGGGGTCACACCATCATCAGTATAGGATTCATCCTCTGGGGGCCAAGCATGGTTATATTTCATAGCAATCCAACAGTTTCAGTGATGGACCGACTGATATTGCCACACAGTTGTTATGTTCTGTAACAATTTTATGTTTTAAAGTGGTTAGAAAGTTCTTATGTTATTTTCTAGAGTTGTATATTCCAGCTTTTGGGGAAATGAAAGTAGACTTTGCATGACCCGCACCACTTGTCAGCATGGCGACACGATGACAGGCAGGTTTGTCTCCTTCCTCTTCATGTCCTCTGAAAACTTCACTCAGCCTTCATCCTCAGACCTACAAGGTCATTCTTAGATGTGCATCAGCAGCCCTGGCAGACCCAAACGCTGCTTTCCCATCATCCCTCCTCTCAGTCTGCCTGCCCTGCCAGGCAGAAAAAACCTATCTACTGTATGTCTGTTGCAAAAGCCCTCAGTTCACCCTCTTTCTCAATAGTATGCACACCCACAACCGCCGTTATACACAAGCATGCACAGACACACACACACACACGCTCTCACATACACACTCGCTGACAGAAACACGTCAGGTGAACCGGTGAAAATCTGAGTCGCCCAACAGGAACAAGGTGTCTGAATCTACTCAGGCTGATGTTCTCTGTTGACCTTCAGTGATAATGGATGAGAAATAATGGAAAAGGCTGATATCCAGACAGGAAACATTGCTGCAGCAGCTTGATGTTTGTCATGGTCACGAATGAAGAGGACAGGTTTGACAGTGTTGCACTCTGAGGTTAAAGTTTGCGTGATTTATTGCACAGCAGCAGTTACATCATCATTAAAAACATGGTCCCTCAATGGACCCATGTCTGGCTTTAAATAAATCGAGACAGAATCCTTTGTCTTATATAATCTGCTTCTGAATGCCATGTTGCCAAGTGCTGCTTCAGCGCACCGGAGTAAGAAACAGCTCTTTGTGGCGTTCAGGATACTTAATAAAACTCTACATTCAACATTTAGTTATTATTTTTATTTTGCCTTTTTTGGTATTGATGAAATCCAGCCTACAACATTATCAGGCTTAATAAAAAAAAAAGAAATCTCAAAATGTAAATGGTTGATCTGTTTCCTTTAAGAAATGAAAGTCTCCCAGTATTCTGCACTTGCTTGTGCATAAAAACACTTTTTTTAACACATAGGGGTGGCATAGCTCCATAGGTTGAGCAGTTGTCTAGCAGTCTGAAAGTTCCTGATTTGAACCGTGACTCCTCCACAGATAGCGTCCTTGAGAAAAACATGGCGGCAGCAAGACGCTGCTCCTGTCTGATGAGCAGGATGGCGCCTTGCATGGCTGCCTCGGCCATCAGTGTATGTGAACCGGTAAATGTTGGCATGTGTTGTGAAGTGCTTTGAGTGCTCGGTAGACTAGAGAATAAATATCAGCTAGGAAGGTGTACCTAATAAAGTGGCGGTGTGGTCTTCTTCTGCTGTAGCCGATCTGCTTCAAGGTTGGACTTGTTGGTTATAACAACCAGTCTGGCCTTCTCCTCTGACCTCTGACCTTTGGCATCAACGAGGCATTTTGGCCCAAAGAATTGCTTCTCACTGCATACTTTCTCTTTTTCACACCAGTTTCTGTAAAGCCTAGAGATGATTGTGCGTGAAAATCCCAGTAGATCAGCAGTTTGTGAAGTTCAAAGTCACCTAAATCACCTTTCTTCCTCATTCTGATGCTCAGTTTGAACTTCAGCAGGTCGTCTTCATCATGTCTACAGGCCTGAATTCATTGAGTTGCTGCCATGTGATTGGCTGATTAAATATTTGTGCTAATGAGCAGTTTACATAGGTCTACCTAATTAGCGGTCGCTGAGTGTATATATAAATGCAGCCCAAAATAAACACTCCATTGGCGTTGTGAATAACTTTAAAGTACTCTGTTGAATATCTTTGTAGTTTGGACTTAATATGAGTTCACTGTAGGGTCTGGGCACAATTTTATAGGTGTTTATTTAAAAAAAATGATCTCTTAGGCTAAATAATTAAATAAAAAATGTTTTTAATCAGTATTAACCTGTAATAAAGCAGTGACTGTCTGCCACACAAAGTACTCCGACAAAATTCCTACTTCATGAATGGAACTGAGAGAAGCATAGAGAGCATTAGCATACTGTATATCAGAGCATCACACCGCTGTTAATTAATCTAACTTCGTATTCTTTTGGCTTTTTATTAGAAAATTAACTTTCCAGGTACAAATTCACAAGTTTCTCTGTAATGAACTTAGTTTTCTTGACAATGCATTCTTGCCCATTAGAGCTTGTCTCAGAGGTCTGTTGGACGAGCTCTGGTGGCTGTGAAAGCCAGGGGAGAAGACTGCAGTCAGAGCCATTTTCTTGGAAGCTCCTAGAGATAAAGAGTGCTTTGTAACACGGCCCGTTATCCTGTTGGAAGTATCCTTTTGAAAAAGGGTAGACTGTGGCCACGAAGGGATGCTCCCGGTCAGCAGCTGAGAATGGTGTAGCATTTAAATGATGCTCAGTTGGCATTAAAGGGCCTAATGTTTGCCAAGAAACACTACTCACAAAATTACACCACTAGTTATAGAATTAGTTATACTATTTAGGATACTATTTACAATAAATTCCAAGCCTGTACTTCAACAGAAATCAAGGGTTAGGAACAGGGCAAAGTCTTTTGCTATTTAATCATCAAGATTTGATGAACACATGCCCTCTGTAGCCTCATTTCCTTTGCTGACAGCTGGAACCTTGTCGGGTCCCTTCAGTGCTGCAACCCACACATTTTCAAGGTTCAACAAGATGTGGCACTGAAACGTCCGCCTGCACCTCGTCACACTTTTATTCATGTATTTGTAGCCTTTCCTTTAGCCTTAATGACACTTGCCAATTTCCTTTGACCTCTCTCGCTGACGAGACGTCCCCCCTTCTCAAGATTGCACCTGACGGCACAGTGCTCTTTACTGTTTCTGTCGCATTCATTTTGGTGCAGAAACATCTAAGGACTGAGGCAGATACTTCGGCATATGATGTCCTTCACATTCCTTTGATCCTAAGGACCTCTTGATGCTGGATTCATGCTCTGATAATCTGAGTTTTAACCACATCATTTGAAAGGCACAGGCTGTGTTATGTAAGCAAGTGTAAGTAATAATTTAAAGTGAATGTCTCTCCTTTGGCCGAGCATGGCTCAGTCAATATTTGGGCAAAAACTCTCAAAATCTCAAAACTATCAGAAACAAGGCAAATAATAAGAAATGTGCATTATGTAACTTTTGTCAAGGTTCTTTTACTCAAACGATAACATTGTAGCCAGCTCCTCCTGGTTGGGATTCCTTCAGTGTTTATTGCTCAGGAACTTATAACTGAGCCAAATTATCCGCAGGGATCTCCTCCTCTTTAAAACAAACAGATAAGGTGATTAAGAAAAAAGCTTGAATAAAGTACCGGTAGTGTCAACTTAAAAATGTATTTCTCTGATGCTGTTTGGCTCTGTGGTGGAGGGACTGCTAGCCGTGCTGCTGCTAAAATTTGATCAGCTTTTTTTTCTCTGATAACTTGTGATCCAGATGTTCAGGAGGTTTTTACCTAAGAGCGGAATTATCTTCTGATCTCCTCGTCTTCAAAACCAACTGACTAGGTGATTTAAATGCGTAAAAACACAGTTTTACATTAGATATCTATATATCTTCCATGCTTTTCAGCTTCTTTCTCTGATATGTTAAGATCCAGATGTCCAGTGACTAAAATCCTTCACCTGGTTTAAATATATGGTCATGAAGGACCAAGATCTGAAACATATGCAGATAAAATGTGGCTTAGATTGGGATAAAAAGTCCATTATTGACAGCTTCTGGCAGGCACACTGCTGACACAGAGGGGATATGACGCTATTTACAGGCAACAGACACAAAGCATGTTTTTTATTAAAATTACAGATTTCTGTGGGTTTGAAAATTGTTAGAAACATTTTGGATAATGTAAGAACACAACTCAACAAAATATATAACACAGATCTGGTCATTATTACATTTTGATGGGGAAATATTACATATTATACCTTTTCTTAAGGGGGAAAAACAAGACTAAGTGTTTGACAGCGATAACCATCTGGAACGGAAAATGTAGCAGTGTCAACAGAACGGCAACCACACGATCATATCAGTCAGATATCAGAGAACTGATACGTGTCAGTGATCTGTGATCCCCCGCTGGGACTCACATTTATTTCCCCGGGTCTGCCTCCTCAAGACCCACAATGACTAATTTCCACGTCAGAGTGATTGAATGTCACAACACTGTGAGCAGCTCCCAAACACGCTCACTTCTCTCAGATCACAATCACTTTATACACACACACACACACACACTAGGTGAACGGAAGGAGCAGATATCTATTTTTATCTGACAGCGAATATTTAGATACATAATGATCTACAGTCAAGTAAAAAATAATGATACAGGTAAACATGAACATTTTTTCATTCATTTTTTATTTCTGTGTCTTGCCAAACAAATGAGACGACAAGACCAATCTATTTTACATACGTCTTCCTGTCTTGTGGAAACATGTGGAATAGGAAAATGAAAAAAAAACACCTAAAAAAAGGCAAAACAAAATCCCCAGCAGTTCAACACACTGTGATTCAATGCTTGAAACTGCACAATTCAGCTCAGATTCAAAATAAATACACATTTAAATTTGTTTGCCATTACAGCACTATATCTTTCCATAGCAAATAGCAATTTCCCGCTGTATTAATGATCTAAATGTTATTGACAGGACCCTTCAAAATATTCTGTTTTGACTCTAAGTTGCTAAATAAAATGAAAAACGAAATCTTTCTTTTCATTTAAGATTTAATTAGACTGCATTCACCAACACGACTGTAGTGCTCCACATCAACTATGACAAACAACGGTGATAAACGAATATGAAGCGTTAGATATTGCAGAATACACACCTTAATACTACAGTTTAATGCTGTCAAACTAATTGATGATTTATGAATGCCATCCATTATATACTGGAGGCTTCACTCTCACTATTGTCAAAATGGAATATAGATATATCTTGTTTAGAGATGCCTTCAAATTCATCCGGTACTCCTGACAACAGAATGAAAGCCTGTAGCGTGAGTGAGAAGAGTTGTACAAGAAGTGTCGAAATGTGTTGCCTCGTGTGAGTAAGAGTCTGTAAAATATCCTCACCTGGTCTGTACATAAGGCTGATGAATTCAGTGCCTCCAACTAATTTTCGAATTTCTGCTAAATTGATCATCATTAGAGTTTGAGTGAGGTCACGCTGGCTGATTAATGCTTAAAGATCTGGCTTTGGCACAATTCGATAGGTTTCAGTCGTGTTCAGTCGTCTTGCACTCCTAGAAGTCTCCGATCAAACGATCTGTTAGAAACCTCAATGAGCTTGTTTTACTTCATTTGTTGTGGCTGCTGCAGTCCAGACTGAGACTGCTGCGATATAAATAGAGCTGAAGTTCGCCAAAGCACAGACAGGCCATATTGTCTGCATCTTCACAGCCATCTGCGCCTCCGTGTTTTATTTTTTCTTCACTTAGTGGAATTGCACAAAGTGACGCTGCCCTTCTCTTTCTTGTCAATATATTCGAGGATGTGGTGTTCTTGTTTGAATGAACTTTATCGAGATTGTCAGTGGACTAACCCGATCGATGTATTTTATGGGAGTATGGATGTCGTTGCTGTGCAGGACTGCCAATCAAGAGTTGCAGAGTTTGAGAGGAATAAAAACACAGTGTCTGCCAGTGTTGTGAAAAGAGCTAGCTTAAAGTTTAGTTTTCACAGATTAACACATAGTTGCTCACATTTGGAGTTCACAATTTCACAAATTCACAGTCCCAAAAAATTAGCTACTTCAAGTTAATTTCTGTTTTTGTGATCATCTTTCATATTTCCCGAAACTGGCGGGACTCTTACAGTCAATATGTGTTAAATCTGAAGCAAACCTTATCCCTAACCCAGACCATTGTAACAGGAGGGAAACAATATTTCACCATGGAACAGACTTCGATAAGAAACCTGTATACCAGGGGCCGTAAATCCTCAGGTGCCGTTAAACGTTCACTTTCAAGGCCACACAAAAGGAGGGACATAGGGAGAGCTTTCTGGGAGCCCATTGAGACAAGCAATAATCATGTTCATCCCAAATACAAGCAGTTAAATAAATACTGTATTCATTGTCGGTTTAGTAAAATGTAGCATGTTTCCAACAAGATGTCCAACCTAAACAACAGAAGAGGTCGTTTGGGGAGTGGAGCGTTTTTCTTATAGTAGCACACATGTCTTTGTACATACACGGTAGTAAGAAATGCTGCAATTTCGTTGAATTTAGGCTACAAAACCATTGATCTAGGTTCAGGGCATGGTAAGGCATTGTAAAAGACGGTTTAAAAGTACATAGATGAACGTAAATGTGGGAAGTTAAGTAGTTATGAGGATGATGTGACATAGTTACGTAAAAACGTGACAACATGACCTGAGAAATGTACTGATCTAAACTAACTACGTGGATTAAGTGGATTTCCTTGCTCTGCCAGGTGTTTAGTAGTAGAGAGACGGAGAGCATGCACGTGCGTTCATATGAGTAAAACAGATTTGGTGAGGTCCGGCTCTGGACCTTTTCAGGGGCCCAGCCATTTCTGTAGGCGAGCCAGCTCACATTCATTAGCTGCAAACTAATATGTTCAGTTCAGTATTCACCAAAAACATGAGCAGATGCTCTTTTAGTGCTCATGCACAACATGCCTTTATTTCACCCAGATTTAATCAGATAGGCTGTGTTTTTGTCAAACATGCTGGTGAACACAGAAAGTCATGCTCATACAAAAGACCTTTCAATTGGAGCTATTTTAGAATCATGTTTGCTGTAACAAAAACAACAGTACAGAATAAATCATGTTTGCACTACAGTGGAAGGTTCCTTTTAACTTGTTGATGTAAAACCAATCAAAACTTGTGCAAGTTTAAGTGCGAAAAACTCCCCGTCACACATCCAGTCAACCTTTGCGTGCTCTGCTCTGTTGTTTCTCACACTGTCAGTTTGCTTTTTTCAAAGCTGCAGAAATAAATCTGTTGGAGCTTCTATTCCTTTTGGCATACATAAAATCCACACAGCACTACTTAATTCAGTAAAACGTCAACTGGAGGAATTTGGTTCGCACTCTCTTCTCCTGCTAAAACACACAGCAGAGGGTGATGCAGTCGATGGCAGCACAAACTACTCTCTAAAGAAGAGATTTATTTTACATTGAAGCTTAATGGATTAGGTGGTTGTTGTATGAAAAGCAACTCCCAAAGATTTGTAAACGAGGCTAAGTCATTATTCGACTAGATGTTTTGGATAACAAGCCTGGCAAGATGTACAAGTCAGCATTTTATTAGATAGATTCAGTTCACAGTAAAGTCACGTGCACGTTGTCCTGATGAGAAGCAATAAAACTGTGAGGAAATACTTCAGTAATTCACAACCCTGAATACAAAAATGTTGATACGTCCTCTAACATGTAAATAACATTTGCATATCGTATTTGACACATATTCAATTGAAAATTGTACTTTATATATAAACGTATGTTTTGTAAATTTTTTTCACTTCCGCCTTAGCGTCATTCATAATTACGTCCAGTTTAGGGCGCGTGTCCACCAGCAGGTGGAGCTGGTCTCTGCTTGCCCATATTTATAACACCTCTGATAACATTCAAATCAGGTGTTTCTAAATTTGATTCTTTCTGTTTTAAATTGCATTTTGCACAACATCCCATCTTTTTTGGAATCAGGAGTTGAATGGAGGAACAAATGACGTCGGGCGCTTTTCTGCTCAAGTGTTTTTCAAATTGAGGCGTTCAGAGCGATCATGCAAAAACTGCAGAAAGTATACAGGAGAGCGGAAGAAGTGAGCACTCGTCAATGCGAAAGCAGTGAGCAATTAGCTTCACTTTCAACGAAAACAATGACATAAAGCCGTCCCAGGCTGCTAGAAATTGCTTTGTTGGATCAGGGCCTTGTTCTATATTTGCAACTTATTTGGCAACATAGAGATTTATTAATACAAGCTGATCTCTGCTTGCCACTTATAACACCCTGATAACAGCCGTTCAACTTTCTCATAACATTCAAATCAGGTGATACCAACTTTGATTCTTTCTGTTTTAAATTGTATTTTACACAACATCCCAACTTTTTTGGAATCAGTGTTGAATGTTTTAATAAAGAATAATTGTAGGTTTCAGCCATAATAGTTCCGCATAATGTCACCTGCACCACACAAACAACAGGCTGAGTAGACAGTAGCCCCGGGGGTGAGCGTGGTAAAAGCCTTATTAAAACAAACTGGCTTTTGTGCTTCTTCTTGGAGCGGGAGAAAGAGTTTTCCATCTCACGCCAAATTTCATATTTTCATTTGAATGCCTCCAATGAATGAATGATTGTGTAGTAAAAGGTGCACATGCCAAAACTGGAGCAGTTGGCACACACAGGAGATTTTTTGTGGTTTCTGCAAAAAGGTTTTCTTTATTCTTTTTCAATTAACTTTGAGGGGTTGCTGCTGTGCCTAACAATCAGTGAGACATAAAACATTTTGCTAATAGCGTATCCTTATTTTCCTAAAGACCTGAATTACAGAATGCCGTATTAGTCTACATATGTGCACCTCTGCCAAAGCCATGCGAGGAGAAAGCAGAGTAATAAAACAAATGCTCTGGGTGCTTTTATGTGCAACGAAAACCTGTTAATAGGGTCAGCTTTTGCAAGCTGTTTAATGGTCTCAGCTTTGTTGCTGCCAAAGAATGATGAACATTTACTCGCCAGTAATTGTTCCATCAAACATGAGAGGATAATGTTCTGACTTAAACACATTTCAGGTGGTGTTTAAAAACAAGGTGGAGGTAAAAGGAGATATATACTGTCTGAATCCGTATGTTTATCCTTGAAATATGCTTCATTTGGCAAAAAGCAATGCAGTGGAACTGAGTAAATATTTTTTTCCTCATCAATCAAGTCCAAAATGCCTTTAGGGTAATCAAAGTAATGCCTCACTGACCTCAACATTTTGTCTGAAATTGATTTCATTGCCATTCAGAAACACTTTCTCGCAAAAGCGAAAGTGAAATTAAGTCATAGATAATGTTGTAGGCGGGTTTTGAGCAATTCAATTCTCCATTAAAGCTCATGTTGAAAGTGTATATTATCTCTCCAATTGCTTTTTGAGTTATACTGTAGGAAGCAGCCTTGACATTGGCTTTATTATACATTTCCTCGTTATAGCGCTGCGCAGTGCAGCACTGGAGCTTTCATTAGACTTCACATTTCTATGACTGAATAAAAGGAATAATTACTGTGGATCCTGTGAGTAATGCTTCTCAGTGTTTAGAAAGCAACGTCATAATTTAATAGGAAATATTTTTCATTTATATAGGATTTATAAAAGAAAGTTGGAACTTAACTGATAGTTTAGATGCCTTACCAGGGTTTGAAGCCACTCTGTGCACCATCAGCAGCACTTAGTCGATGTTTTAATGCGTTTTCTCTCAGAATCTCAATATGGCAAAGAACATAACCTTCTATGGATAATAGTCTTTTGGGCCCGCTGTATGCAGGTAGGTTTGATAAGCCATTGCAAAGGCATGCTGCAAGATGCTTTGCACCATTTGAGAGGGTTAGAGTGCTTTTTGAAGGTTTCAAAGGGCACCGTACTTCCTTCTTTGCTGAAACCTTCAAATTAACGAAAGGGCAGCTTGTCGCATCTTTTGTTTGATGTTGCAAGGTAACCGCTGAATCACCTCAGTGTTATCTGTCTTAGAGTTCAGTGCACATTCGCAATTTAGCATTTTGAAGTTGTCAGTTCCAAAAAATGAACCAGTTCATGTTGTTCTTGCTAATGCTTCAAGTGATTGTGTTGCTTTAAATGTGTTACTGATGCAGCTGCAGACCTTCCGACTTGGGTTTTTTTGCGCAATTTTTATAAAAATGTTGTATTTTGTCTGTTGGAATCTGTACTGATATGTTTATAAACCTCCTTCAAATGTTACTGGTGTTTAAGTTTAATGAGCGACCATGTTAACTGGTAACTTTAAGCTGAATGTACCAGTGGTTGTTCTTATTAACTAACGTTTAAGAGGACAACTACATGTTCGTTTGTACATGTTTGTTTTCCAAAATCTGCCATCATTAAGAGCAGCCATGATGAATTTATCTGAGTCATCAGTAAACACAGTTGCACGTTAAAGTGTAACACGTCATCATTGTAACTGGGGGGAACAAAAGGAGGGAAACGCTATTTGGCGGGTGAACAAATGTGGACATTACACTGACATGCTGTGTGTTTTAAATCCAGTCAGTAAACGAAAGTTACGAAAACTCACATTCATATTCATTAGTTGAAAAATATAGCATTCAGTTCACCATTCACAAAATAACACTAGTATGATGTTCACAAATGAGCTCTTTTAGCACATTCATGCACAACACTGAATCTCTAATTGGAAAATGGGGGAAAACACAAATGACGTCGGCTGCTTTTCTGCTCAAGTGTTTTTCAAATCGAGGCGTTCAGAGCGCTCATGCAAAAACTGCAGAAAGTATACAGGGAAGCAGAAGAAGTGAGCACTCGTCAATGCAAAAGCAGTGAGCAATTAGCTTCACTCTCACAGAAAACAATGACATAAAGCCGTCCCAGGCTGCTAGAAATTGCTTTGTTGGATCGGGGCCTTGTTGTATTTTTGCAACTTATTTGGCAACATAGAGATTTATTAACGTGAACAAGGTTCACACAAGGTCAACGCTCAAGTTTAAGTCATCATCTTCCTCTCCATGTGACCAAAAATGTCTGAATTTTCACTACAAAAAAACTACTAACAGTCACATTACTGATTACTTTATTTTAATATTCTGTTTTGCTGACTTTTCATTTTGTTGAACATTTTTAGTTGGATAGTTGAAACTTGAGAACCTCAAAGAAAGAAAGAGTCTTTCATCAGAGTCTCTCTTACGTACTGGCCCTTTTAATAATTTGTTAGATGAAGTTACCGTTTTATACTAGTACTATGTAATACTCTCACACATTAGTTTGAATTAACAGTGAGAATATTTTCCTGGTGAATTATTTTTGTTTCAGTAATAGAAATACTAACCAGTGATAATGAGAGCACCCCTCATTCTAAAACATGAGCTTTATAGACCCTTTTTTCACACATGTCATAGCAGGAAAAAGCAAAGGTGTAACCAACAGTGTTAGCAATGGCTGCATTCCATTTATTGCTGCCAGTTGCAGGCCCGTGCATTGTGCACACTGGCTCACTGACCTGGCTTACTGGAGCCACTGAATGTGACAGAGCCATTGTTAATGTAATTTGTTAGACTTTTGCTTCAGCTGTCAAAATGTCTCCTGTGAGAAATTGGCCCAACACGAATACATTGTAAATTTAATGAATTTTTATTCAAGGCTTACACATATGTTATTATTGTAATCTGCACCTATGCCTCCAATAGGAGCAGATTGCTGTATACACAGTGAGTTAAACATGTTTATTGGTAACAGCCTTCAGTGGAGAGTGAGGCAGTGACGGCAGTGCTTCCTGTCTCACAGTCAAAGAAATGTTCATCACATCATGCATCTAATCTAATTATTACATTTCACTTGAGAGTAAACAACCAGGAGTCGGATTACCAGCATGATGGAATCACTAAAATGACAACGTAATGGTGATTGGCCTTTATTTGAACTGTGACGGCCCTCTTCAGTTTCAGTTCCATTTCTCTAAATGTCAATATCCTGCTGTTTTCTTTTCTTACATTGTCGTTTGGTAAATCAACGATGTAGACGGAGTTAGGCAACACAGTTAAAGTGTTTGTTTATATTTAGTGTTACCAACTGTAGATGGCAGTTGACACTCTCTGGTGTGTGGCACAAAAACTAAGAGGGTAGAGGTTAAATGTATTTAAAAAAGGGCTGCCAAAAAAAGAAGAAAAAGTTAATATATATGTATATATATATATATCAGGGGTCGCGTTAACCGAATATTTTCCGTCATTGACCGTTTTTTTAAAACGGTGACGGAAAAATCCGAAGGCCATCCGTCATTTTGACAGATTGCAATTCACACCCCTGACCACTTGGT
>CAFUXE010001433.1:238093-270401 GCA_903364295.1 Serranus cabrilla
CAACGGATTTGTCCGAGGATGCACGAACATGCAGAAATCACGTTTAGGCCACAGGTGAACTGTTCATATTTCACTAGTTATTGTTCATATGGAGCTACTGCGGCCACACAGTCAGATGTTTTTTGTTACTGTGGAGAAAAAGTTACATATTCTTCTGCTTGATGTATGTATCCACGGTGTGGATTATTTGTTCAGCTTGTTTGGACTGAATATTCATTAAAAATGAATTGAAATTAAATGCAATTGAATATGTCATTATTATCATTTAAAAAATTTAAGTGACCGGTAAAAATAGATTATGACGGGATTTTTATGACCCTGTCAGTCAAAATGACAGACAACGAAAAAGTCTAGCGCAACCTCTGATATATATATATATATATGACCTGTTAAGGTTTAGCCGGGGGAACTGAACCAGTACAAAGTCACCAGACTCCATTTACAAAACAATTATGTGGGTACATAAGGGCCAGTTAGCCTGTTTGCGACTCTGTGAATCTAAACTAACCATTTTAAACACTTAGTTTTAAACACTTTAGTGTTCAAAGGCTACACAATAACACAAACAAACTGAACCTTCGAGGCAACGGTGGACAGTGGGGGCAAATGTAAAATTTATTATTTTGGGCAGTGGAGTCTTAAACTGCAGTACAGTGCTTAGCTCCTGTACTGGGACTGCTGCCTGCTTCTCCAAACCACTAACCACTCATAATCACCATTTCAATATATATGAACTATCCCTTTAAAGTACAACAGGTGCTAAAGTCTGTACTGTATATTTTGTGCATTAAACAGGATTAGCACACATTATTGTTGCAGTAGATGCAGTGGATAATTGCTGAAGCATGATGTGCCAGGGCCTCACTGCATGTTGTGTAACAGTCCCTTCCTCCTCTGATCGTGAGTGGGCCACATATGGTTTAAAATGTTTGAATATCATGCTGGCCAGTAGTGCTGGGCTTTGCGTGAGTCATAAACATTAAACCTGTTGACATTATCAGCAGGGAATGCGCTGGATTCAGATGCATTGCAGGGAATGAGATTGAGATGTCACTCTGTCCCACTACAAGATAATCTGTACTGACCTTCTGTCACTTTGGTCCTGAAATGTGTTTGAGTCAGCTCAGATTCTGCATTCAAAAGTGGCTGCAGCAGTGCTGGAATTGGAGAAAATAAATACTGTTTTCTATATCAGTGAATTGAAAGAATATGAGTATTTTGGTTCAGAATTCAGCACATTTTATTTATCTATAAAGGGCAGAAATTGGAGAATGTTTAAAAGAGAAACGTGAAAAATGTGTAGGATTAGCAACAAAAAGTGGTGTCTGTGAAGTGGTTGTGTCCTTTTCCCTTTGGAGCAGCGTATTCCTGTTAGAGCAGAATCTGAGAGGATGGACATCCATTATCTGCGGTGCCGTGGAGGTAGAGAGAGGATTATCTGACTCCTGCAGGTTTAGCTGGCGTCCCACAGTTTGCAGACATCAAGATCCATCTCTCAACTGTCGATCAGAGTCTGGCGCGTGTCTCCATTAGCACCTTGTGGCAGATGTTTTCCATCCACCATCCATCGCTTAGTGTCACACATCCTTAATTGGGCATGGTAATTATCCAATCGCACAATATTAAGTGTCCTATTTGTGGAAATGCGGTTACTGAAAATGAATAGTTATTGATCAGCAAGACTGACATTCAACTTACTCCTTCTCTCACATTAGCCTAGCATTGATTGCTGGCAGCACTTCCTGTGTGCAATACTGTGAATCGACCGGGTTCCTAATGTGCGGTCCAGGCTTGACCATTAGAACCATCCATTATCACGCTCGCCATCCACAGGCTTGTCACTTGGGCCTGGTGGGAAATTGGCAAGCAGACATGATTGTGACTGTGAGGCAAAAGCACATTTAGATTCTCTAGTTTCTGTCGGCAAGCTATTGCATAATTAATCGATTACAGCCTATACTGTACGGGCTTCTTGCAGCTTAGAATATGTATGAGTGTTGTTAAATGTGTGATTTAGCCTGATTTGTTCTGTGTCAGCAGCAATATGTGCTTTTCACAATGTGCATTAAGATTTGGATTCAGCCTTGCCTTTAAAGTGTTGATTCTATTGTTGTGTGTCTTGTGTAATATTTCTCACTTACATATTATTTTCCGTAGGTTAGAAATGAAGCATTGATGTTTAGCACATATAAAATATTCATGCGTCTCACGCTGGGACGTCATATGTATTTGCTGTAGTCATGGCCGGATAAACCCATCAGGGGGCCCTTGGGTGAAAATGTGCTGTGCACCGATTGAACCACAGCCCACTCACTTTCAGCCCTCCGCACTCACAGCACACTCTACACATGATAGTTTCTTATCCACCAGGAGATCAGTGTGCCTGTTTTCTCTGTGTAAATTTGATTTAAAGGCACAGTGTGCAGGAATTGCTGCTTACAGTTTGTGAACAGACAAAGCTGGCCCCTCCTCCCATGCTCAAATAAAGTGGGAGCAAACTCTAGATTCACCCAAAATTTTGAACTTTTCCTCTTGCTATGTTTGCCTTGTTGTGGAGCTGTAGCCACTATGTTAAATAAACAGACACAGAAAATGAAAAAGAGAGAGAAAATATGAATAGAGTGCTGGTTCTCCACAGTCCATATATTGTTTTTTTTATGTTAATCCTGCATATAGTACCTTCCCAATTTAATTCCTGGTTAATTTTGCAACACCTGTGGTTACTGTGGTAAATGTAGTTTGATACCCACAAGTTTGTGGGCAGAGCCCAGAGAAGCAGCTGGTAACATCAGTGACAGACACATCGTATAAAAGCAACCCTTTGTTTGTCTGGTGGTTTCTTTTAAAGTGAAACAGCAGCAGAAGGTAACATTTGGTTTGCATAAGTAGCAGTACAGCTCCAATAAGGCCATAGAAGTGTAAAGAGGGAGACTAACATTGTTAATTTATTCCTTCATTATCTCTAACTGCTAATCTTAACTACGGTTGCTGGAGTCAGCCCCAGTTGACACACAGACAGACAACCACTCACGCTCACATTCACACCTACGGACAATTTAACATCACATGCATGTCATGACTGCAGGGCCACAGACTAAGCCACCATCCTGCCCAGATTAATGTCACTGAGATTAAGTTATAACCTATTTCCCTAGATTACACGATGCATATATTATTATCGTTTGTTATTTTATTCTCTTTGACCTTGTCGTGTCACAATCAAAGTCAAATACAGTCAGCGTGCACAGCCGCTTATCATTCTTTCCCTCCATTCGCTCTCTGTCCAAATAGAGACCCAGTCAGCTGTGTGCAGCCTGATTTCATTGCTTATACCGGTTGTCCGCACAAGCAATCTCTTTATGTTCTGCATTTATGGGTAACCTGGGCTTGCTAGGGGTCCGAAGTTTGGGGGAGATCTATCATCGTAACACAGGTAGGCAGTTTAATAACGCTGCTGTGGACTCCTGAGAAAAGCCAGGCATTTATTTAATGTAACGTGGGCAATGTTGGGGGGCTGACAGATGGCCCAGGCAGGAAAAATTATGTCCTGTTACTTCTACCTGCTGAATTCATATAGGACAGCAGCCTGGGAGGGAATGTGCTGCCTCAAACTCTCTATAGGGACGGGACTATAAATGTGAATTAAGACTTTGACGGTTAAAATTTCTTTGTGTTCATTTTTGGAAATATGATAAATACTATAGGACTGTAAAATGTCTAAATTCTACTTCTTTTTAATGAAGCCTGTATTAGTTCGGCAAGGATAAATTATTGGCTCCTGAATTTTAGCTGCTCGTAGGAATTATAATTTTCTCTCACCTCCAGAATATATTTCTACACTAATAATAAGTTTTTCCAAATGCACTTTGGGAACAATTGTTTTATTATAATACATGAAGTGTGATATCAGGATTGAGAGATATGACACTCTGGAGCAGCAGGACTTTGTGCCCTCTCACACACACACACACCTCCATCACCAGCGGTGTTACTCAGGAAGAGGAGGGTGAAGTTAATAAGCTAAACTTCAACCCAAGCAGCAACCTGCAGGTCTGAAATGTGAAGCCAATGTAAAAGTGCCTTAATCCTGCATTCTCTCTAATGACCATCAGGGGGCGACTACACTGGCTGTAAAAAAAGGTCTGATTGTATAGAAGTCTATAAGAAATGTAATCTACTTTTCACTTGATTTATTACCTCAGTTAATATTTTCAATGTGTTTATGATCTCAGACCCTATTTTTAAGTCTTCTTCAATACAGCTTGATGTTCATTTTGTTATTAAAATACACAATAGAGCACAATGTGCTTTGAGGCATTTTTTCACAGGTCACTGCCCCACTGTACTGTGGGTTTTTTCAAGTTAGAACTTTGAACCTTTTGCAGTTTGTTTTGAGTTCATGAAAGTTATTTGCAAAATTAACCAAAGGAGCTGGCTGTTTGTTTTGAAGTACAGATGGACATTACTCAACAAGCTAGCTAACTAGTGTTAGCTGAAAACTTAGCATCCTCTTCCCCACTGTCACTTTTCTTCTTCCTAAAAAAACAACAACCAGAATGCCAGACCCAAGGCTTTGACACCGTATAGTCTCCAAAGCTTTTGATAGCTGATATCCAAACACACACCTCTTGCTGAGCTATTTTTCTGCTATCTATCCATTAGCTAATGTTCACACACAATTGTTTTGCTCCAGCCAGTAACACTGACAGCCTCAGCAAACCTCAACCTCAATCTTTTTTTTGCTCTGAAGGAGAGATTTGGTGTAACAGCACTCAGACTTTAATATAAAACACATGAAATATGTAAAACATATGCCTAACCACACAAGGTCACATAAAACAATATACCAGTGAGCACAAAATCTACATGCAGCCGACATCATCCTACTCCATTATCAATGATTAAAACATGAACACCATCATCACCCCCAATGTTAAATGGAGCTATTGTCATGGGATGATATTTAATTTAATACTATTGTGTCCACTGTAGTAAATAAATAAAAACATTGGATTGGACAGTAATAGCACAGATAAAAAATCGTTAAATAACTTATTCTTACACACAGTAGAAAGTGCAAGAAAATGTGGATGTATTGCCGGGATAAATATTCCTCAGTGTCTTTGTGTGCTCAGTGCTTAATAATAAAAGTAATAGTAGCTGAGTTACTATGCATGTCAGGCAGTTTTAACATGCCATCCTGCAAACAGAATGTAAAATCTCATTTTAGGTCAAGTAGCACCAGATTCGTCTTTATAGAGCATATTCATTAATAAAACAAGAGGGTTTAAAAAAGAAAAAAGGTGTCCTCTGCAACTCAGTGCTTCCCAAACCAGCAAAGGTGTTTATACGCTGCTTTGCTCATAAATATTTCAGATGAATTTACAAAGGCTTTTTGATACAAATCTTCACCCAAAGATTGAACAGAACAAAGTTTGCTTGACATTTCATTGCATTTAGTCGCTCGTTGATATGTTTGATCTTGGCATAGTCCGCATAGCATTTGTCAAGGTTTACAGAATGTTGCTGCAGAGTACTTGTGTGGCTGTGTACACCACTTCACATTGATGCTCCTTATTACGTGGAAAGTTTGCTGTGGCAAGAAGCCCGCTTGTAAATCATGCATATTGGATGAGACATGCAGCAGATGAGCCTGGGCCCTCCAGTCAGGCCTAGCATTAATTAAATATCTATTGGCCGTGCTTCCGTACCTCATTTCATGCCACATTCACACCTTGTCTGGGCTTGTTGAGGAAAAGTTAAAATGAAAGTTGTGGCCTTGCAGCTTCATATAATTCATAGCAGTGCTCAGCTCGAGCATCATGGTCGTAACACTATGAATTCTGACTTGATTTCTACAGGGAGTGGGCGAGAAAAACTTCAGTCGCAATGAAACCTTAATACAGTCACATTTTTTCCCTCTTTATATGAGAAATGATTGCAGCTGATTGCAAATTTAAGGCCTCAATCTATTGATAGAATGAAAAGTGCATGAGATGGTACGCAAAGTAATCTTTATAAATGAATGTGTCACTACTTTGAGGGAGTAATTTAAAATGTAGTTTATATGCATCACTGAACATTTTACAGGAATTCTTCACAAACAGCGGCTGTTTCTGCAGTATCATTATCTTCATTACAGCAGAAATAATTTTATCTTTATAAATGAGGTTTAGTAGAAGTTATGACAAAGAGCTGTATCATTTTGTTGTTTTTTTTTAGATCAAAACATCTCTGCAAACCTTTTTTTCCTCCCTTATCAGCAGCCACTGTGCCCAAGAATGCTCAAGCAGGCATAATTTTACAGTCTGCCACACAGCAACATTTTTAATGCAAAAAAGAGACCAAATTTATGTTTCTCTCCTCAGACTGCCCATGTGGGCTGATTGTTTGTCTGTGTTTGATTGTGGAAGAACAGCTCATGAATGCGATGCATTTGAACAGCTGACACCCCAACTGCAGATGTTGAGGCAGCGTGAAAAACTTTAGCAAAAGATAAAGACAACAAACATCACTGTGATGGATTACTTGTTTAATTTTGTACTGAAATACCTGGATTGCTGCCTGGATATCAAACATATATTAAACATGGCGTGCTTTGGAAGAGATTCTACGCTGATGTTGAGTATCTCAGATTTGCTGTTAGCAGTAAGACAAGACAGTGTCTGTTGTAGTAATCTTATACAATCTAATATTTAATATTTTAATTTGGCTTTAAAATGAATTATTTTTTTTTCAGATAAGGTTGATAATATAACAGCATTTTAGTAATTGTTTTGGTGGCCACTGTAGCTTGTAACAACAATATTAAGACCATAAGAAAAGGCTTCATTTAAATGAAAATAATCTATTGAGGAAGTTCTTTTATGGAAAGCAGGCATGTTGCATGCAAGTTTGAGAGCGCTACACATGGAGATCATACCAGTGAATAAATCTTTCATGCTATGACTTCTATAGCACTACTATCTTTTAAATAAGACCAGTGGAACAAAGTGATTTTGATGAAATCTCACTGTTGTAAGCTTCGATTTGGTTATTTTTACTCACGGAAGCATTCGTGTTTGAAGACATTTCTCTCACATTCATCACATGAGTCATGAAAATCCACAGATAATTTCAGTTTTTCTGATTCTGGGTGTGATAATTTGTGTTTTTTTAAAACATGCTTTTAAATCCATGAGAGGGTTGCGGGGGTCAGCTGTAAAGGTCCTTAATTTTTAAGCAGCTTTAGCCTGAAAAAATAGAATAAAAAGAAAAATATCTTGCATAAAAAAACTGAATTAATATCAAAAACACATATTTTGCTTCACTGAGCCTTACCTAGGGTTAATCCTGTTATTAGTGACGGTCACTGGCAGTAAATTGATTGCTTTGTATAAACATGTCATAACGATACCCTTTACTGTTCTGTTAACCTCAGCGCTTAAACGACGCCGACCAGCCGTTGGTTTGAGCGTATTCAGCAGAGTTGCTGCTCTTTTCACTGACACTTTATAGAAAGTCAGTGGCACTGTTCACCTTGGAGTCCCTTTGATGATGTCTGAGGGATTCCCCTAATCCTCAGAGGGTAGGGTGGAGGGCACTTTCTCTCCGCTGAGGGGATGAAGCCACTTAATGGATCACAAAGTTAATCAACCGCAGGGAGAGCCTGACTGAACTGGAGGAATGGCTTGAACCATTAGACTTGAGTCCTCTGGGACACACACACACACACACACACACACACACACACACACACACCAATCAATTGCCAGTTTATAAGGTAGACACTAGCTAAAGTTGATGTAATATTTTTCAACTCCTAAAATCCGCCCACCTGGGTCGGGTCAGGTTATTGTAAGGCTTCATTTAAAAGGAAAAATCCTCTTGTTTCTGAAAATATGTTTATTTAGAAAAAAGCAAAGTTGGTGTTTGTTGTCTAACACTACCTCTACAGTCCAATGGGCAGGTCGCTTGTAAGAGGTTAAAAATCTCACATTTTGACTCCGTTTATCTCGGTGAGGGCAGACTGAGAGTTGTGCAAAATAATTCAACAGCTCCAAATATGACATCCTCCAAAATGATGTGAATCAACAAACATGTTCAACTAAAACAGAACAGGTAGAATTTATGGCAGAATTGCTGTAGTTTTAGCTCAAAGAACCTCATGAAAAAGCAACTAAATGCAAATAGGAGTTCTACACTAAATAAATAATTGTTCTAACTTAATTTGAAAAAAGTTTGGACGTTGCATTAAATGAAACAGAATGTCACAATTTGTTAATTATTTTTTGACATGCATTCAATTGAAAACTGTAGAAAGACCATGTATTTCCTGTTCAATCTGATAAACCTTTTGTTAATTTAAAATCTCAATTTCAAATTGGATGCATTCAGGTTGTTCTGAATTCTTCATGTTCAGAGATATCACAGATTCTTTTATTGACACTATTTTAAATTTACGTTTTATGCAGCGTCCCAACTTCTTTGATGTCTGGGTTGTCCAAAACTAAAACAAAATAGGATAAAACAATATGAATAGAAAAGAGAGGACATCCTGTGACATGTGGAACTACCTAACAGTCATTTAAAATCAATAAAAATGCTTCATAGTGTGAAATATAATATAGATAGGAAATCACCTGTTGGCGGCATTATGGCGACCAATTGAACCTGCAAGCTCAGTAGAGTTTATATAGAGAAATCATCCATAACTAGAGTTGCTCCTTGTGTAATTTACATGTTTTGCCCTTGTAGAGACTGAACATGAATCTGTTTTTATAAATGTTGAGTTCCTTGAATGACCCACAGAAACAGAGAAGCCCCGTTGCTTTTACATTTAATTCACTGCAGCTTCACAGGGTCTTTCAGTGACAGACGTGACCCTGTAAGCACTCATCACCAATTGTATTTGCACTTAGTGATCAAGTGTCTGCAGGCTTATGATGTTGCGAGGGTAGTCATTTATATGTCCTAAGACAAGAAATGCAATTCAAGTAAATACTTATTTGTATTCAAAGCTGGAGGATTTGCATATAATTGCCATAATGGTAGCTTAGAAGACGTGCACAATTGTTCCATCAAGCATGAAATTTGTTACTTTATGAAAAGAAACACACATGGGACCAACATACCCTCTTCACTTTTGGTTACTTTCTTTTTTTGCATGCTTCAGTCTTTCTTTGTTGATCAGCAGTTGGGTCATTACACATAAATTCCCCATCGAGATTGTTCACACAGGGAAAAAGGGCGACATTTGTTGTAGAGCCAAACATCTGAAACACGCCCAGTATAACTGTGGTTCTCACTGTCAAGTACCAGTTAGTGTTTTCTGACCTCTAGAATCAGGAGTTTGTTTGCGGCACAATGTGACAAAGAAAGCGGCACAATATGAAACTTTTAAAGTGGATGAGACGGCCATAAACAGGGCAATGGGACGAGGTTAAGGTGGATGGAAAACAAGTTATTTTGAAACAAGAAAAAACAGTGTTTCAAACTGACTGCAGTATGTCCAACCTTTACCAAGTAAATTTCTTTTTAACATGACCATGATTGATTTCAGACCATAACAAGGTACTTTTTTATGCCTAAATATAGCCAAACCTTATATAGCTATGACAGGTTAGCATGTTGGTAGGCCGTGACTTTTAAGTTGTGCCTCTGATATATCAGAGTCATATGAGAAACATGGTTTGGTTTTCTGCACAATGACTTTTTGTTAATATGACCATCAGAATATAGTTGGTAAGTTTTGATTGACTCTCAAAATTCTTGCATAGTTCTTGCATAGAGTCTAAAACTACAATAGTTCAAGCAAAGATTTTTTTTGTCTAACCCTGCCTTTACCGACTGGTGGGCAGGTGGTCTTATGAGGTCAAAATCTCACATTTTGTTTACTCCATTTATTTCTTTTTTTTTATATGACCATCAGAAAGTAGTTGGACCATACTCCATAGTCCATTGGAAACTCACATATTTAGCAGCAACATTTAATCTTTTATATCAGCTCATGAAAAAAGTTGTTCATATCTTTTCCTCTAAAAACATCCACTTGATATTCATTCTTTTTGGAGGTCAGACTGACCGCTCTCTTTGCTTTTTTTCTGTTCAGTATTTCAGTTTTCTTTAAGCTTTTAAATGCTCTCATTATCCTTTCGATTTTCCTAAATAGACGCTACAGAGGAAGGTCCAAGCTGACATGTTTTCCTCTGCCCTCACTCAGGATCTTTAATAGGTTAATTATTTTATTTCTCAAATGTTTTCATAGCCCTTTTCACAAAACGAGTATTTACAACAAAATAACAATTTTCTCAATTCTTGCTATTAAATGTTTCTTTCTGCAGCCTGAAATTGAATTCCACTGAAAACGTTTTAGATGAAATAACATTGAGGTTTCAGTTTGCAAACTGCGCTTTTGTCACCATCAGAGTTTCCCCTTTTATTGATTCATCAATGAATCCCTCACAATGTCCACGTGAGAGAGGGCACGCGGCCTTAAACGAAGCTCCCGCTGCTTTGTAACCTCCTCGCTCCTGAGCGGCCTCTGTAAGATCTTCATCTTCAGCGAGGCGAGCAGCTATCAGCGGCCTAATCACCCATAAGCAATTCCACAGCTGGTCTGATGAATTAGGGCCAAGCCTTTTGGTGTGTGATCCCAGGGAATAATGCTCAGAGCTGCCTGTGTTTACCTAAAGGTTAATGGAAGGTTAATAAGAGAGGGAACCGTGCAAATTCAAAAACCTTATTATGCAAATTGTCTTTTGTGAATAGAGCAATATCCGGTTGTGTTGCGGCCATGCTAATTAGTCAGACGTCTCTGCATTGGTTAAAATAGAGCAACCTTTGAGGTGCCATTTATAGGGAAGATCTTCTGAAGCTGACATGAGCCGGTTACCAAGCTGTGAAATAAAACTCGAATGAGGTGTTTCATTATAACCTGTGAAACTGATGATGCTGAGCTGCTTGACTTAGCAATGTCCTGCTTCTTTTAATCAACTGTTTCCTGACTGCGTGCGCCCGCTTTATCGTAAACATAATCTAAAGTGGGAGCAGAGCGTTCCAATTGGTTGCTGATGCGGTTAACGTCATGCTGAGCTCAGCATCTGACTCGTACATAATGCTGCGGGGCTGAAACGGAGTGAACTATGTCCCGCAGATTCTCATTCACAGTCAACAAACCGCACAAATAGAGTCAGATGGGAAATTACACACGTGCCAAATAAAGTATTCCTACATCATCATATGCTACTGTTCTATAACAATTGATGAATAGCTACATGAGACGTTTAATACACATGGGAAATACTTTTTAAGCAGGATTAATCCTGCTTTTATTAAAGCACCCAAAGAACGATCATCCCTTTAAGTCCCTGGAAACTTTCAGATCTTTTTCTCTGCAACATGAAATATTTATGACCAACCCTGACCAACAGTCCAAATAAAAATTCCAAAATAATTATCATCAGATTGATTTTATTAAGAGCTTAGCATTCAAAATCTAAAATAATCGGCTTTGTGTGCAGGAGTGGTTTGATCAGAGTTGACTGAAAGCTTTTAACAAGATGGACTGATGGTCTTTAAGCCTCAAGTTTGGCATTTTGGCCTTTGCCATCTTGTTTGTTTGAATACCACCTTATGTGCGGAATGGATCGGCCCGGAGGACGTTTTACTAATGTTATCATGCTAACACTAGCGCTCGATTTTTAGCTTGGTCAGAAAGGTGCATTCATTTTTCAAAATGAAAAGCCAACTCCTCTTAGTGTCTTTTAGTCTGAAAGAACACTGAACAAGACACTTTTAGATGACCACAAGGAAGCCACACACCAATGCATACCCTGCTTTATCTTTTCTATTTTAATCTTAATGAGACCATAATTTACATAATATACTGGAGTGAGGAATCAAGTGAGAAGAGGGTTCATTTTCTCATTGACAATTAGACTTCTTTCTGCAACCAGTGGAGTCGCCCCCTGCTGGTCTTTAGAAAGAATGCAGGTTCAAGACACATCTAGATTGGCTTCACTTGTCAAAACTGGGGGCTGCTTTGTTAAAAAAAAATGGCAGTTAATAGAGCAATGCAAATATGCATAAAATCACCTTTTTCATCCGAGCCCCACTGACTTAAAGCCAGTTGGACAAGCTCAAACTAAAAACTAAAAACAGACAATCTTTCTTTTCAAATAAAGAAAATTGTTGGACTTCAACAGTAAATCGTGTGCTACTCCACTGCCAAGGAAGTGGTAAGATAAGTTTTCAGGGCCTTTAAAGTTGCTGTCTATACTAGGCCATATATCTGAAAATAGAAGAGCAATAGCTGCATGACCTTGTCCTGTTTATATGGAGAAAGAGGTTGCTAGTTTGCTGTTGCATGAAGTTGACTTCACCGAGGGTTAACTTGGAGGATATGAGCCGCTGCTGGTGAGGAAAAAGAAATAGACGGAGAAGGGCAGGCTAGCAGAGACCTTTACCAGCGCATGTCAATTTGATCAGGCCGATGTGTTTTGTTTTCCTCCATAGAAAAAGGAACTGAACATGAAAAATTGAACACATCCCCTCCTTTTGTTAACACTCTCTGGCTCCATCTGATACAATATTAACAGGGTTGTTTTGAGTCCGTCTTTTATCACTCGGCAGCAATGAACACAAGAAATGTGGTTGATTTTTTTTTGTTTTTCTTTTCTTTTACCTGTTAAATTGTTCCTATTAGGTCTTGGAAATGATGACAGATTATATTGCTAAAGATCTGAATGGGTTCCTCTAGGTTGTGACTGTTTTCATTATTTATTCATCAATAATTTATCTTACAAAATGTCAGGATATAATTAAAAAAAGCTTGTCATAATTTCCCATAGGTGATTTATTTAAATTGCCTGTTTTATTCAACCATTAAAACGAAAGATATTCTTGTTTTTCTCATATATAAGACAAAGCAAATCCGCAAATTATAAAAAAAAAACAACAGAGATTTGTTGATATTTTTGGCTATATGCATATAGATATATTTAATGGCTAAAATGAATAATCAATTATCAATAGTCGCAATGAATCTTTTAATCATTTTGCTACTCAACAAGCTTCACCAACGTAACTGATTAAGTATTTTTGTTTACTACACCCACAGTAAACAAATCCTAAATAAGTAGCCTCGTGTACAACATGGAGCCATGTTTCTTTTATATTTACGCCTGTTTCTTTACAACTTCCCTGTACAAGCTACCTTCAACTCCTTTGTAATATTTGTTCAGTGATTTTGTGTCTTGTTGATGTAGTTTTCTCTGTGACAAACCAAATTTGTGGGAGCAGGTTTGTCCAGACAGCAGCACGCTAAGAAAAGGTGTGGACACGAAGCGGATGCAGCGCTTTGAGTTTTTTCGAGCTGATTTGTATTCCGCCTGTGTGTGCAACCTGAGAGTGACTGACTGGCGGTCAGAGCCCAGTATTGACTGCTCTGAGGATGTAATAGAGGCTGGGGTGATGGGATCCAGGACATGAACACTCTCGCTGTGGCATGTGCAGCCGAGCTATACAGGATAGAACCGAGGCACTTAATCATTCTGCTGGCTCCATGCAGAGATGCACCGCGCTCTGTGTTTTAGAATAATGCTTCTGCCTTAAATTAGATTCCATTGATCCTGCTTTTCTCTATAATTGCACAAACAGGATGGATGCTGGTTTCATTGGGGGTCAGACCAGACATTTGAAATACTTTAGCTTTAAGTACAGGAGGTAAAGTAAATCAGACAAAAGGCAGGTTGACCTGATTCAAGGTGATTGGACTATTAAGGTATTGTCAGACGATGTTTATCTAAGAAGAGCAAACAGGTCTCTCAGTTTCCGTTATTCTAAATATAAATGTACTTACTTTTACTGCTCATTGTGCTGATTTATCTCGAACATAATTTCTGTAACGTTGTATCTGTTTAACCGGAGTACTGACTGCATTGTGTTGGGCAGTGTCACATGTTGGCAGCCACAAAAAGCAGCAAAGGATATCTGTTTGTTTTTATCTTCTCTATCCAAACAGTCATGTGATGTGCTGTCAGTAAACACAGTATGTTTGTGTTTACCAACCTGGACAGTCTATGATTGCTTTCCAGTAAGGGTACAGGAAACTCAGTAAACGTACCCTCACAGAGTCCAGCTGTCTCTGGACAGACAGCGCCGCCTCACTCTCAGACAGTTAGACATTTAATAATACTCCTGACTTCTTATTCATGGTTTTTATAAACATGTCTGTCTGTTTTTCAAAGTCAGCTTGGTGAAATTTTGCTTATTGCTTAAAACAGACCGACGATGACTGTTCTTCTGTGCCATAGAGCTCCTTTGTTTTCCAGAAAAAAACTGTTAGGGGACATATAATGAACATATAATGAAAAGCAAACTTTTGTTTAGTGTTTGTTTACATACATTTGGTTATCTTGAGCTCCTCACAAGCCACAAAAGGTGAAATGAAACAACCCAGTTAGTTTTTCGTTGGCTGCCTAGATCAAAAACATTGGATTCAAAAAGCCACTCAGATTTGGCTTCCCTTCCTGTGTCACATGCAGCCTCATTAGACCCTGCTATCCATTTCATGAGCATTTCATGTCCCTTTAAAGACATATCAGCAAGCAAGACATGTTCCTTCCCACATACTGCACATTATTTTGACATTAGAGCCCTGACGTCAACTTCCCTCTAAAGTACTGGCTGGAAACTCCATGCCAGTTTTTGTTTTATGATGATAGCAAGTAAAAGCAATATATTTAATGTAAAAATATAGAACTAGATGTTCTCATGTCTTCATTTTACCTCGTATGTTATATTTGCAACTTCTGTTCACAATTGCAACATTTAAAATGTTCAAAATCTGATTTTATGTTGTTGGTGTTTCGGGTTCAAAATGTTGATCCAATAAGTCAAACTGAAAAAAATATATTTTCAGGTCATATAGGTGAGGTTTTGCTGAGCAGAATGATACCAACATGGCATGGTAAACATTGTGGTATATACAGGCAGAATGAAAAGTGTTTAAAAGTGGACAAAATCCCCAAATCCCAAGATCCCAAAGGGTTATAAGCCATTGAAAAGAATCCCCACGAAATGCTGAGTTTACTCTTGTTTGAGAAATGTCTGGTAAAGACAACAGTTCATAGCAGCTTCATGAAATTACTGAGCATTTTTAAACTATACATTTATCACTGTATTGATGATGAGATTTACAAACTTCACCAGCAGGTTTTGCTTGCGTCCCTGTTTGTGCTTAATGCTAATCTTAGCATGCTAACATAGTTACAGTGTCAATACTAGCATGCTTATCTTATTTACCATCTCAGTTTACAGTGCTAGCATGTTAACATTTGCTAATTAGCACTAAACACAAATAGCAGCTGATGGGACTGATGTAATTTGTTTTCCAGCTGTTTGGTAATAAAATATGGAATAAATATTGGACAAAATCAGTCTTGAAGTGTGATGAATCCACTTGCAGCCAGTCAAGTGTTGCACACTAATATTCTGGCGCTGCTATACAGTAAACACACACGGCAGCAGAAAAATTCAGATGTGAAATCTCTTGATTATGTCAACACCGACAAAGGGAGAGAGAGAGAGAGAAGGGAGACAATAAGGGAGCGCTCACGCTGGATCAATCATCATAAACAGGGCATTCATTGAATGCTGTAATTGTACAGGCGACGTAAATGAATGAAATTGTGCAAAATGATCTGATTTTTATGGATAAAGAGTTAATTTATTCCGTTTTCTCTGGGCGTCTGAATCTAATTGAAAGGGGATGCCGTCTCCAGCACAGAGCTATATTCAATTGTTCTGTTTGAGAATGGGAGCACTCAGCCTGCTCTCCAAGAGGTCTCAGGTGGTTTCTCTTCATTTAGCTTCTCCCCTCAAATGATCTCGTTCTTGTGTAAACAAAGCAATTCTGGGGGAGGACGACTGGCTCCGAAATATGCATGTGTCTTTTTATTTACACTTATTCGGCTTGTCATGCTCTGTGTGCCAGACATTAGATTGGACTATACGCAGATCATTAAAGTTAATTTATAGAAGCTTATAGCTGCTCGCGCCTCAACCACGCCTGTGCAGCGAGGGCGTAACTGATGTGTCTCCATGTTTGTGGGTTTGACAGGGATAATTTAACTCATCCCCCTCTCAAGGCCTCCTGTATCATCACCTGCAGGGCCATAAAGTGGGGAGTTTCTAGCCGAGCCGTTGGGTCCTGTTGCCGTTATGGCCTTTTGAAGCGATGGTGCAGGACAAAGATATTGGATCGCGATCAGTGCGACGGATGATGTAGCACTTGTTCAGGGGGAGATCTGAAACCACACAGGCAGCTAAAACAAGACATAAACATCTTCATCGGAGACATGGTGACAGCGTACACCCGTCTTATGCTGTCTGATTTGATGGACAGGATAGGGGACAGAAGCATCCGTTTTGACACAGACATTTTTCTGTTCGTGACAAATGATAGGAGACAGGTTCCAGAAATAGGCTCCTTTTTTAGGAGCCCGACAAGATTAATGGAGATACCGGAGAGGACGACAATATTGTGTCAGGTAAACTCCTGAATCCTGTGTGTATCAGACTCTCCACAGTAAGGACCAGGTTGAAGTGAGCAGACTAAAATAAAAATGCAAAAAGCGTGATAGTTAAAGATGGGGTCATCTTTACAGTTTTACTATATATGAAGAATCCGAAAACAGAGTAAATCCCTGTTTCCCTGTCTTGTCTTGTTTATCCAGTCGTATTCTCAGTACTTCCCACTACTGTCACTGGCTAACACATTTGCTGTCATCTTTGTGCTTCTGGCAACAAGATCTCCAACCTAAACGACAGAATAGGTTGTTTGTCAATACCACCCACAACGACCCATATGAACATTTGTCAAAATTACCCAAAGTAGTGTTTTGCAGTTTGCGGCACATTTGTTTCAAAAACAAAAAAGGCTGCAGTTTTGTAGCATTTACGATACAAAACCACTGATGTAGGTTTAAGTGAATAAACCTGCTGGTAAGGCGTTAAAACAGACAGTAATAGTTTTAGAACACAGACTACTACATAAATGTAATGTTCGCTGTTGTGAAAAAGGCAACATTTTGGTTTAATTTAGGGCAGAAAACTCACTGGTAAGACATTATAAAATACAGTTTAGACAGAAAATAAATGTATTTAAATGTCAGAAGTGAAGTAGCTGGCTGCAGAATAGGTGATAAATCCTGCCCCCTTCATGTAATTGAATGGGACATCGGCCAAACAAAAGAAATTTCAAATATATTTTATGGTTTCTTTCAGTCTGATCATTATCAACAGTAGTCCTTTTCGGATTTTTTTTTATCTATTATAAATTAAATTCAATGTTTTTCCCCATAGTCTTCAAGGTCTCACTTCATTTCCAATTGTTGCTACATTTTGAGGTCGTAAACGTCGCACTTTCTTCTCACTGTTTAATATAATTAACAAATTTGCTGTTACTGCCTCAAGGATATTTTTTAATTGATTTATTTATTAGAAAAAAGGAAGGAGGGAGCCCCAATTCACATTATTAGATATGGTTTTTTTATAATTACACATTTTAAGAATGGTGACGATGCTAAGGAGGTTAAGGAGGAGGTGTAAGGAGACTTTGGGGAAACACTTAGGATTAAAATGTACTCAAAAATCTCTTGAGTATGGAAAGTTTTTTTACTCACTCTCTTAGTAAGAAACCATATTAGAAAATAAATATTCGGCAATAGAATTGTCGTTTTTTTGCTCTCATTTGTTAACATAACGCAGTTGAAATCCCTCTAACTTTACTTTTTACTTCATGGCAGACTCAAACAAACATTCAGCAACTTCTTTCAGGCTCAGTTCTTGGGTTTATTTCTTGCAGCAGGAGGTCTAATAACACTGCCAAATAACACAGACATCCATGTGGTTAAATGGTGGTGAGGCTCCCACCCCATGCGAGGGTCGGCCGCAAGCTTCAGGGTCCCAGATCATTCTCAAAGTGGTTGTTTAGTTCTGGCAGCAAAAACAAGTCTAATGGAAGCATTTTCACACAAATTTCCATTTTCCGATATCTGTGTTTATCACAAACCTTTAACCTTTTTTTCAAATTCAAAGGTATAATCAACAATCAGAACAGAGGTGTCAGAAGTTACGAGTATATCTGCCAAATAAACAGGGAAGAGTAAAAGTATTGTTTTGGGGTTCTGGTACAGTAGTATATGTAAATATTTCCATTCACACCTTAGAGAGGTTTAGAGTTGCATATTTTTCCAACTATATTGACATACCAAATGTATTTACTAGTTATGCAGGTTAAAATTAAAATTTTACATCCAGCTCGATGCCAGCAAATAAATAAATCACCAGCCCCTCTCTCTCTCTTAACTTCATACTGTTGTACTGTCAAAAAAAAGACAAAAAATCAGTCACAAATTAAATATATTTTTATTGAATTATTAAAATGTCAACAGCATTGTTTCAGCTCGATGACAAAGCCTATTTGATGTGGTCAGAATAGCAGTTAATAATGCATCTCATCTGGCAGAGCAGTGAAGTCTTGCTTACATAAGCTGATCAGCCTCAGCTGTCTCTGCTCCACCAGCTGATTGGTAACAAGAAATCTCATTTGTTGCGCTTTCTAATGGGTCAGTTTTCGCTCCTGAACTTATCGGATGATTCCTTCAGCTAAGGAAAAACTTGCCCCAAAATGTTCTGACAGGAAACCATAATTGTGAAATATAAGGTCTACTTGTGCTCCATCGGAGGGTTGAAGTTCACGACATGATGCCACACAAATGGGCCATTTAAGTGGCATTCCCACATGGCTGCAAAGCTGTGATTTGGTGTGAATGCAGCCATAGGAGATCACTTCTCTCAGTAAAATCCTTGTTACTGTTTGGTCGCTATTTGAAATAAATGGTCAATTTCTTATTATATGTGTGTCTGACTGATCCAAACCTCTCAAAATGTATAATAAGGTTACTGTAGTTAGATTTACTGCCATCCGGACTTTTTATTTTAAAATATTGCTCAGAATTTTAAAGGGAGCATTCCCTGTAATGGGGTGTTTTTTCTTTTTTGATATATTTTATTGCTAACACTAAAACACTGTCACTATATCCCAATCTGAGACAATAGAGAACTGCCACAAAACACTATTCATTTAACCATCTGAGCAGTTTGATTTCGACAGTAATGACTTTTACAACTTAATATAGTGTTTTCAGTACCAAGCCGGAGTCGTCGGGAAGTGATAGAAGACGAGCTGACAGTTTCCATGCACGAATCCTTTTAATAGTAATAAAGCTGCTCAGCTAAAGGAATGGAAGCTGTAATGAAGTTTGACAAACTTGAGCTGTTTATAATAACCCTGTTACTCAAACAGAGCAGCTGAAGGTGTGGACATAAAGCTCTGAATGCTCCCTCCTATAATCACACAAAAGGCACTTTTCCATCACTGCAGTTGTTAGGTTTTTTTTTTTTTTTTTCCTGGTCTCACTTAGCGTGGTATTGATCATTGTTGGTCCAAGTCCTCAGGAATCAGCTTCTATTGATTTCACTTCAGTTGTAAGCCTCTCTTTCTGACCTATGTCTCTCTTCAGACACCCTAACCTCTCTGCTGAGGGTTTACTAAAACATGCTATTACTGCAGAAACATTGCAAGCAAATTTCCAAAATCGGTTGTACTTTGTTGGATCCAAGAAAGGACAGACCATTATAGCTCTTTCTGCCATTAGCTGTTGGAGAGTAAATTCACTCTGGCCTGAAACACGTCAGTAGAACATAAAACATGGATGCTCTTTGTTTGTTGTATTGAAGTTGTGCTTTCAGAGCAGTAAAAAGCTCTCTCCTGGACCTTCATTATCATTCATAGAAAGAACCCACTTATAGCCAGAGGATTCAGCCGTGATGATGGTTATTATTAGCCGCGGTGCAGTCACAGTCAATACTGTGTGTGTATGATAGATATTAAGTAACATGTACATGTCTGTGTTTGTAATCAAGTATGTGTGAGACCTCCATTACTTACATGGTAGTCTGAGAATTAATTTCAAGATTTTAATGATTGCTCTTAATGCACTGCTGCTGAATTAATCCCAAATGAAGTGGAACACGGTCTATTTCTGCATCCTACTTCTTTCCTCCATCGGTCTTAACTCATCAGTCTGATTGTGCATGCATGTGAAATCTAAAATCGCTTTTTAAAAAGCTCTGCAATATGACTGTTGTATCTTCATTAACTACTCCTGAACAAGATGTAATGTTAAGGGTTAAGGATGGAGGGCAAAGTCCTAATGTGACTAGCTTTTAATTTCAGGAGCCCTGTTATGGTTTAATCAAGAAATTACTTCGATTTCAGTGATGTCTTTTAAATCCTTGAGTCCCTAATGTATTATTTAATGTCTCCATGCTTTTATTTCCTTCTATAATAGTATCTGCAGTATATTATACACTGTTAATGCCGAGCAGTAACCTCTGGGTCCAAGAGAAGAGAAGAAGAAGAAAAGAGAAGCCAATGCAGAAGTGTCTTAAACCTGCATTCTTTCTAATGGCCAGCAGGGGGCGACTCAACTGGTTGCAAAAAGAAATTAGCCTGTATAGAAGTCAGTGACAAAATTACCCTACTTCTCACTTGATTTATTGCCAGAAAAAACAGAAAAGTATTTTCTTTATCGATCAATAGTTTCAAGTCTCTTTTTAATACAACATGATATAAATTATTGTCCCATATAAGGTCACACAGATGATAAAACAGGGTGTTCTTTAGGGCGTGGCTTCATTGTGATTGACAGGTCGCTGTAACAGCACGCTGTGTTTTTGTCTTCGAACTCTGACCCCTTCACAGTGTATTTTCAGTTCATAACAGTTAATTAGCCTATAATGTCTTATTCAGTATTCAGTTGTAGACACTGTAAGTAGTCAGCTGTTTATTATGAACTATTGATGCATCTTGCTAACACAGCTAACTAGTTAGCCCTAGCATTAGCTGATAACTTAACTCCTTCCTCTTTTCCAAATATGGTCACTTGTGGTTCTACAAAACCAAGATGACAACAGCCAAAATGCCAATTCAAGACTTCAAGCCAGTCCACCAAAAACCAATGTGTGACGAATGGGAGGCTATGCGACTTCTTTATGCAGTCTATGATATAAACAAATTGAATTGAAAGCTTATACTCCAAACATTCATGCACATTAAGCAGTTCATCAAAGGGACTTACAGTAACCATTATTCTTATGGACTTTTATTGGTTTTTATCAAAGCACTTGATGCAGGATGAAAACAAATAGTTTAGTTTTGTATTTTTAAAGCCTCTTCAAGGCAGCCTGGTGTTCATGACTTTGTCTGGGGTTTCACTTTCACTGCACGAGTTGCAAAGTCTTTCCTCTGCATTTAAAATTAAAGAAGTCCTTTCAGTGGTGCAGGATTTATTCATCTGAAAGACGCATTCTGTCATTCTGTCTACAGCTTGTTGCTGAATTAGAAACCTTGAAGCTTCAGTAAGAGGAATTGATTTAGGTGTTGAAGTTCAATGCTCTTGGGTGCAAGACTCAGACGACTATCTGTGAGCTGCAGACCTTCAAATAGCTGTCCTGGGGACTCCTCAGCAGTGAATCAATAGGCAGTTAATTTCAAGCCACACTCAGATGCTCTAACGGCAGCTCATGTATGGTTCTCTTACATGTCGAAGAGGCAGTTAGTAAAACTTTTCTTTTCTGTGCATTCAAATGTGGTGACTTTTGCTAATTAGAAATAAAAAGGGCCATTGATAACCTTTCATTTTAATGCAAACAATGGGATTAGATTAAGTGAGATTAGATTAGATTAAGTGAGATTAGATTAGATTACGGTAGATTAGATTAGATTTGATTGGATTAGATTTTAATGATCCTCTGAGGAAATTCAGCCATTACACCAACAAGTAATTGTTGTGGATCCTGCTTTGGGGAAAGGAATTGCAGGCTGTTTCTACTGCACCATAAAAAGTGGAATTGAAGTCTACACAGTACAAATAGCCTCTGCAGCTGGTCTTATTTTACTCTGCTAGTAAGATAAAGTTTGATAACGGAGCCTTTATAGACTGTGAAGGGGTCTGGGTTAGACTAATCCTGCCCGCGACAGACTTATGACCCTTGGGCCTAAGTGAGAAACTCGAATGTCCTGGAGCAGCTGGTCATCTATCGCAGCTTGGCTGTACTCCGTCCCTGTGGGGATGAACCAGGATGCAGTTTGAGGTTTACTGAGGTAACATCAGCAGGGCTTAACAGGACGCTCTGTTTCACTCAGCGAGGGACACTGCATTTCCCCCCTCAATTCTTGAGGCCTCCAAAGAGAAGTAAACAGTAAGATGGATGCTGACAGCTGGTGTGGTGCAGTTGTCTGTATTGATATCCGTTTCTGCTAAGGTGTAGGCAATTGGGGGTGTTTGAGTTCAACCCAATTTGGGGTGTAAAACAGGAAGGTTAGAGGGAAGAAAGCTGGGGTGTTTTTTTAGCCTTTAAGTCATTATCTCATGACTGTATTCCCTGTATTGTCTTGGTTAAAGGTGGTCCTTACACTTACACTAATCACTGTAAGATGGGAAAACACAAATACACAAATTACCTCCCTGAATAAACACCCTTTTTCCTTATCTTCTTTTCCCCAGACCTATCTATAGTTTCCAAGAACAAGGAAGTCCTGACTTGTAGGGGCTCAGTAATACTCAGCAGTTTGACCCGGTTTAATGATGCCCCTCTCAGAAACGGTTAAACCACTGTGAGGAACCACAGGGTGACTGTGAGAGGGTGCTGACTTTTGGATATTTAGCAGAGCAAAGCAAATACCTGAATATGTCATTTGTAATGGGAAGCAAATCTGTAATTTGTAATGATGCCATAAACAGATCATACAATATGTAAAGGACTACAACATCACATCATCAGCAAAGAGCAGAATCATAATGATTATTAAAATAAAATGAAACAACTCGTTCTTCTCCATTGAAGTCTTATTCCTAACCAGCCTGGTACTGAAAAATTAAACCAATGAGGAAGTGCCACAAGAAAGTTGCAGTTCATCAGAGTCAAAAAAAATGTTTTAGTCTCTAAAGCTAATTCTGCTCTTCATAACTGTACAGGGGTTGAATTTTCATACAACTTACCCATTTAATTTATATTAATGTCCAAGTTATGCATAAATAAGTATGTAGCTGCTTTCAGTGACAGGCAGATGCCCATTTTGTACTGGTCGCCAACCAAAAGCAAAAGCAATGGGCAACCTCACAGTTGCTACCTCGATATTTCATGCAGTGTGTGTTTCTTACATCTCACGGCTTCTGGTCAGTGAAAGGAGTCTGTGCTGTGTGACTCAATGTAACAGCTTAAGAAAAATAAACTTCAGGCTCAGAGGTGCCCCTTGTAATGCACCTAATGCCTGAGCGAGGGAAGAGAATGTGTTACTAAGCTCGACCTCCTGGTAGCCAAGCTGTTAGGATGAATACCATGACACTGCAGTGTTTATTTGTGGCCAGGCACCTTAGTGCATGTTATCCTTCTCTCTCTTACAGCATTTGTTCTGCCTTTATCTCCTCTCTTACAAAAGCATAAAGGCAAAATACAAAAAAGAAAATCTTGAAAAGGAGTCACTGAGCAGTGGCACCACAGAGGCTGAACAAACTGGACTCAATGAGAAATTTAATATTTCCTGTAGATAAATCCACCAGTTTACCAATACTCAAACTATTAGACTTTGCAATAACCATGTACAGTCTGCACAAACCCTTAAGACCTTAACACAAACATGCCTGTTGACACAAAGTAGCACCCAAGATGCTCTCTGCTGCTCCTCAGGGGATCAGACGGAGGCTGAAGGTGCTCCCTAGTTGCAACACCTCACTATAAATAGGCTGTTGGAAAACAAATAAACACTCTTAATGGTTCAGTGGGAGGACTAATGTATCGCAGCTGTGAAAGATGTGTGAAGCATTACAGCTCAAGTTATAATTATGAGAAAAAACACTAACAAATGCATACAATTTAGTTGAAAATGTTAAGGGAACGGTGTGAATATTTGAGGCACTTGGGATTCACAGAATGGTTTGTAATCAGCTTCATTCAGTTTGTAATCATGGTTGTTTAAAAGGACCTTTTCGTTTGCAAGACTATTAAATCCACACCTGTTTATTTTCTTTTGATATTCTGTGTTTTTCTTTCTTCAACAATTTCCATGAAAAGATCCAAAGCAACGATATATTTATCCTATTTCATGTAAAACCAAAGCTTCAAACAGCTTGTCAAAAAACGATTAAAACATTTTTTAAATCAATCCCACATACATTCTCTTACTGCCATTAATACATATTAGAACGCCAAATGTGTATTAATCCACCACTGAAAATAGTTCCCAATATATACACTATTCACTGCTTTTTAAGTAGCGTTTGCCAAAAACTACAGTGCCCAGCTGCTTAAGCAAAATATCTTAACCTACTTTAAAAAAGAAACTACGTCTGACCCATTTTCAGGATTGAGTGTGCTGAGGGCGGAGTGCAACAGACGGATGAGAGAAATCAGATAATACTGACACACTGACTATCAGTGATCTGGTTTTGGTCTTTTCATAAGATTTGTTGACAAGAAGAAAAGTGTAAAATAAATCATCCTTGTTGCTGTAAGTCTTCCACGATGTTATATTGATACCGAGCGTCTTTCTGACTGGCCTGTTGGTTTCTGCTCTCTCCTCAGTGAGTCCAGATGTGGCCGGTGATCACAAACATCATCATCATCATTATCATTATCCACCTGCCGAGGATGCAGAGATGGTGGGCATATCCAGGAGCCGTGGACTGACAGGGGCCATCTGGGTCTTAATACTGCCATGTTTGAACATGCTGCTGGCCTTGTAACATCTGCCTTTCTGCAGCATGAAACTTTAAGACTTTACTTCAAGGTTATTTATCCAGAAATGAAAGGGCCAGTGGATGTAACAAGCTCCAATATGTAATGGAGCACCACTTCCACACAGTGCAGGACACGGTAGGAGTGAACACTAATGATCTTGGGGAAGTTACGAGACACTGTGGTTTATGTAAGACAGCATATGGTTCAGCTTTGCGAATATGATTATTTTTTACCTGACATTCATTAACACTAACAACGACTTATTTATAACAGCCAATGTCAAGAATAACTAAAACAAGTTGTAAAAGTTTGGTATTAATTTAACTGTGTGCTACCGATAACATATATGATCTGTAGATATATGAGCATTGTACTGCTTTTAAGTGGGTTTTTAAAACTGCTGTGAAAGGAGTCAAGTAATCTGAAAGGTCACTTTTGATGCTGGATGTGAAATCAGTCTCTTACAGTTGCAATATTTGTACAAGCCCAAATTAAAATGGCCTGTTTGTCCTTGTAACATCCTACGAACCTGTTTTTAGAGACATTTCTTCTAAAAAAAAAAGAAAAAAATATCTTCAGATCATTGCAGACCTAGAGGAAGCTCTCAGATGTGGACTGTAGGTTTTGCTTCATTTTGCTAATGAGTAAAAAGAATTCAAGACATCTTCTTCTATAAAAGCTGCCATTCAGAGTCAATTTAATTGGCATTTTTCAATTGCAAAATCGACCTGATATGCTGCTGCTGAGAGAAATGGTGAAAGGAGAGGGCCGGGCAGGTGGAAGTTTGAGGCAAGTAAGAGAATTCATACCCCTCTCTTCTTTAGGAATAGATTAGTTTCTTCAGGAGTCTATTATCATCTTTCAAACTCAATCCTCCTCTGCCTTTATAGGCCTGGATGGGAGCTGATAACTCCTGGAGCCACTGGTGAGGAAGAATCCAATTGCTCCTACATACTACCTGACTGCTTACGGCTGCTGTGTTGCTGGCAGCCTTCTGTGCAGAGAAAAGGGAAAATGATTTGTTTCACATATGCCATGCATGTCTGGTCAATGGCTGAGAGAGAAAAGTCCTCAATGGTACCGATAATTGGTTCCTTGGCACACATATTGCTAGCAAAACTACCTGTAGAGCCAAAAGATAATCCTATTGAGATGCTGCAGAAGCTAGAATGATACTTTTCAAAACCATATTTTGCCAATCATATATAGCATATATATGTGTATTTGTCCCTTGGTGGGCTTTTTGTGCTGCTGCAGGCTTAAAAACGCACTGCAAAACATCCAACATAAAATATACGATGGAAACACACAGTGTACTTATAAGTATATACATTCATACTGCAGAAATAAACAAGAAAATCATTGAAGCAGCTACTGTAAATGGACAACAGTATAAAAATTAGCCTAAATATTCAATCAGGGCTCAAAACAGCCGCAGGCCCGATCTCCTCAGGTACTTGGTTTGATCACATATATGATTTGATCATATTCTGCGACCTTCCTCACGCTGCAGTTGTCCTAAAGCATGCATAATAAGTGTTGCCATTAGTCATTTTCACCTTTAATATACCAGGTTAGGCTTTTATCATGATATAAAGTCAAGGCTGTTTGAGCTTCTGAAGCACTTGAGTAGCTTGGAGCTTTTTTCACTGTCTCAAGGTTTCTAAATGAAAACTTTGAGATGAATTATACTCGTCTTTTCTTCCTGTTCAGTGGATTTAATGCCTTATGTGAGAGTCTTGTTTCGGGGTGATCCTCCAAGATGACAATAGTCACTGCTTACCAACTATAACACAGTTGTTTAACTACATAAAAAGTCACGACTGCCCCCCCCCCAAACCAATTATATCACAAGTTGTCATTGGAATAGCTGTGTTAATGGCACTATTAAAGCCTGTCTCTAACTAGATGACAGGCAGCAGGCACGGAGACAAAGGTGCCTTGAGGCTAAATATAAGATGTCAGGTTATACTGGCTCCCCTGTACTTAAAGGAATGAGTTCAATTTGATGTCTCGTGTGATTATTATAGCTCTGTGTTGAGACAGTTATCCAGAAGAGGGAAGAAAAGGGGCCAGATGCTGATGATGATAATGATGCCAACGTCGTGACGATGTGCACCCACATCCAGACAGGTGTCCCCCTGCAGGCACCGCAATGTGTCAAACTCCTAAATAACATGTTTACTCACTCATATTGCTTTCGGGGAGTGAATGGGTTATTTGAAAAGGTAATTCCTGTGATGCGACCAAGATTTGAGACGCTGTGTGAAAGGTAAATAAATTTTAAAAATGCATCAAATTCAGAGTTTCTATATACAAAACAAAAGTTTATCGGTTTGAACACTAACCTCTCTAAACCCACCTGGGTTGGTAGGTTCAGGAGTAGGTGCAGGGTTACATTAGAAATAATTTCTAGTGGATGAGGCTTTATTTGAAAGATCAGATCTTCTAGTTTCCATCATTTTGCTTGTTTAGCATTTGGCTCAAACAAGCTACAACAACTGAAACTGTACAGTTCAGAAAACATGTTATTTGGTTAATCCCTTCCCCTTCTCTTACACATTGACGAGCAGGTGAATTTTACGAGGTTAAATATACTGACTGAACAGTTTTTCAATTGAATATGCGTCACAAAAGATCAGCAAATTATCAGTTTCCGTTTCACTTATTTAAGATTTAGACTAAGTACCAACTTTTTTGAAAATGAGGTTTTACACGCAGCTCTGTTTTGACCCAGGTTTTTGTTTTTTAAAGTGGTCTTTAAAACGACTTTTTATTACAACATGCATTTAAAGGGAACTTAACTTTAACCTGAACCCGATTCTTCCATGTTTTGTGACTAAGTGACAAACAGGGATAATAACTTCTTTAATTGCTGGAACACTGACTGAGAGCGCTTTAACAGGCAGCCGTGAAACAAGCTGCAAGAACGATTCTGCAGCATCAGAGTAACGTTACGTCCATTAAAGGTGCTTATTTTTGCCACTGACAGGTTCAGGTAGTTATCATATGTGTCAATATTAAGTAAAGCCCCCTACAGAGACCTACTTTACCTTTCATCGCTTCCAGTCTGTCAGTCATAAGGCTCCTTATGAAATCTGAATATCGGGCAGAAGGTCACAGCACCCACAGGATCACCACCAGCCTCCTGAGCTTTAGGGCCTCACAGCAGCTGGCTCACCTCTCCGCCGCTCTTCAGTTTGAATAAACTCTTCATCTGTATACTCCAATAAATGCTCCAATAAATATGGATGGCCATCAAATTCAAAGACCTCAACCACATCGTTGAAAAGGGCTAAATATACAGCCATGACATTGAAAATGTTTTAAGCTACACTTTCTATACTCTGTTTATCTGGTGGCTGCCGGCTGCAGCACTCTCACTCAATACTGGATTCATTTGAAAAGGTTGTTGTTCTCTTTAGTCTTTAGACACGAAAATATCGGAAAATAGAGTCTAAGTTGAAAAATACTGAAGATATCTTTTCATTTTCATATCTTAGGTTGTCTTTTCAATCAGTTATAACATTTTACTCACCAAAAAAATTGCTGAGTGCGACAATTCAGCTGAAATAGGTCAGTCGTTGCAACAAATGATTAGGCAGGTTGTAGTGTTAGTGTAGAGTTAAGTTTGGGAGTGAAAATTTAGGCCAACAGTTGATTATTACATTATTATCCAAACTGTCCAGCCTGGCCTCCTGTTTCAGCTTTAACCTGCCCTACTTGTTGTATTTTTGCACTTTAACTGTTTTCCTTTGCAATGATCACCAGTGACTTTACTTTCAGTTTTACCTCCATGCAAAGCTTCTGATTTTCTGCCTGTTTTTGCCCCGTTGAACCTATTGTTAACAACGTTCACAGATCTCAGCATTTATTTTGAAGAGTATGTGTGTATGTCCCTTTAAGTTCAGTACTTGAATGTCTGTTTGTCATATAACAACCCTATGAAATAACAAAAGCCTGTTTGCCAGCAGACGCTTGAGGCTTTGGCTTGTCATCCATCCCAACTGTCCCGTTACTGAATAACACCCCTCGACTCTTTCTCTGGGATCCCCAACTGTTCCCAGGCCTGCTGACAGATGTAATCAAGGATTTCATGTTTTCTTGTGGCTTTAAAGTGACTCATTCTCCAGTATAAATCACTGCTTTTTCTCTTGGAAACCGTGACTGCTTGTTATAACTGCAATTTAAAAAGCAAAACTTAGAATAATGAATCAGAGAATGGTGTATATTTCTTTTAGGCCTATTCTTTAATATAAATTAGATGACATGTTAATAATTTTGTAATAAAATAATGAAAAATAAAGATTATACAATATGTGATGAGGTTTGACTGACTTCTTTCAGTGGTTATTGAAATCATGTGCAACATATTAAGTTATCTGGGTGGAAAATTTTTTCTTGTTTCTTCCATTTTCCTAATTCTTTTTAGGAACACCAATATGACTTACAGTGCTTCCTTTAAAGTGGAAGTTCATCCCCCAAATCTAAAATATGAACTTTTCTCTTACCTGCAGTGCTTTTTATCATCAGGACTGTTTTGGTGAGAGTTGCAGAGTGTTGCAGGTATCTGCTGTAGAGTTGTCTGTCTCACTAAAGGGCATAAAAACATAAATAACATATTGACCGAAGGTCTCTCTACTTTTTCTAATAAGAACCAGCTGCTGAATCCTTGTTTTTAACACTTATGGAGGGCTGGAGTCTGTCAGTGGCAGAATTTATTCCTAAAAACTGTTATTATGATTCCCGTCCTCCTGCTGATGTGTTCCTCCTGTCCTGTTCCAGTCACGTGATGAATAGTGAAACTGACTCCCATCCCGCAAGAATCCTTTGACCCACAGGATTCCTGAGAAATGTCAGTGTCTAGTCTGACTTTTCTCAAATATAAATGAAGTAGACAGCACTCTGCAACTTGAAAAACTCAACAGCTATGAAATCGTGACCTGGTTAATCATGATTATCTACAGACACTGTGAGACGCTTCATGTAGGAACTGTTATAGAAAGAAAATAGGTCTAATAACCGCCCACAACAGGGTCGTACTACTGTAGAGTGATATCCCGCACCACATGTAAGAGAAAATAATGTTTTGGTGAACTGTCCCTTTAATAGAAATTAGTGAAATCAAGATGTAATTAAATTATATGTTCATGATTTAACAGTTATTTCACATATTTCAACATGCAGTGGGTGTTAAAACCAGGTACGTTTTGATTTTCTATTTTTCTGCACTAGAATTAATAATTTTCCAAGATGCATGTTATTTTTTTTTTTTTTATTGTTTATCTTATTGACACTGAGCTCTTTCGTTCCTTTTTAACTCTAACATGTTGCACGGCCTGCAGCCCACAAGCCGCCGTAGAAAACGACAGTGGAACTATTTCTATATGTATTTTAATGACTAACGGAAGTTTTGGCTTTTAATCCAACCAATTCAAACAAACAGGCTGACTGCTCTCAGCACCAGATCACAGGATGTCATCGAATTGTTTCATTTTTAAACATTTTTCTAAATGATTGAAATCAAACCACATCAACAAATCAATGGATCACGATTTAATGTTTAATTTTTGGACAGGTGCTCAAAGTGCAGTAATTCTTTGTGGAAACTGCCTTTGGCATTTTTCATCGCTGGTAATTGGGCGATGAGAAACCCGGACAGTAATAGGACAGTGTTCTTCACTTTGCGCGGAGAGATCGAGAAATAAAGGCTGATATTAATGAACTCCTGCATTTTAAAAAAGGTGAAGAAAGGTGTTTTTTGAATAGCTCTCCTTGAAGTAGTTTCTCTGTGCTGAAGTGAGTCCAATTACAATACACTTTGGTGCCTTCAAAATTTCTCTGAGGTAAAGCCTCGATAGTATGAGCCGTTGTCTTTGGAGTCTTTTATCTCTGCATACTGAAGAAAAGGCTCCTGGGACCTTCTAAGGAGAATAGTGCTGAGCGCTGCTTAAACGTATACAGAGATTAATTTCATATTCCCATCGAGGTTTCTGTTTCACTCAAAATTATTACTGTGACCTTGACAACGGCTAACGTTTAGCCTCAACTTAGACGGGAGCTTTAATCATCACAGTGCAGACGCAGACAGGGCTTTGTATGGTTCTTGAAGTTGTGCGTGGTAAAGCCAGTGTTTTCACAAGCTTAACTCTGCACACAGGGCATGTCTTTCAGTGAGTCAAGGAGGTATATTGTTATGGAATATCACTGAGGTCACTTTTAACTAAGAGAGGATTATTATTATTAAGCATTTTCTGAAGAAGTTGTCTTGGCCTGGCAGACTTTTTGTACTCTCATGTCAGAAATGTGATGTGTTTCATCATGCTTTCCTCTGTCTTACTACATTTTTCCAGCATGAACATGGTAAACAGTACACCTGTTAAATGCATCATCATTAACATGTTGATGCATTTAGCTTAAAGCATCATTGTTCCTAAGTACAGCCTCACAGAGCTGCTGTCCTCACTGTAGATTCTTAGTATGGTTTTATTTTATACGAATAGCATTAACAACAGATACATGTATATTAATTTAATGTGTTTTACAACTTTTTTTCAGTTTTGCTTTTGCTTCAGAAGTGGGCGGAACCTTCTGGTTACCTGGCATCACCAGACTAATTTATAACAGCATATTTGTCAGTACCCTCTTAGCTCATTTTTTATTTCCAAGGGACATTATCAACGAGTTCTGGGCGAAACGCCTCTGATAAGATCTGCAACCAGAGTAAAAAAACATGTGACATGACATTAAGTGACACATCCAAGTTGGAGCGGTGCTTAGTCACTTTTCCAGCAGGAAAAACATGGCGACCTGGCCACAAACTTTGTCAATTTAAAGCTAAACGGTACACTTAAATGTGTTCCTGATAACATTTGAGACGAGAAATAGGCAAAGCAGTAATAGAATCCTGATTCATATTTGATCAGCAGCTAGTTTGACAGTTTGATCTGAGACGCATATTAGATAAAAGGCTGTGGTTAGTCCGGAAAGGTTCAGGTCAGGTAGTCTGTCTGTCTGTCTGTCTGTCTGTCTGTCTGTCTGTCTGTCTGCCTGTCTGTCTGGATGGCAGCTTCTAGTTTCCTGGCAACACCAGGCTAAGTCACGAATGCATTTAGTGTCCAAAGGGCATCATCAATGAGTGCCGGGCAAAACACCTTTAAATAGACGTACAACCAGAGCAACAGGCCTGTGACAAAACGCTGAATGACACATCCAAGTTAGAGTGGTGCTCGGTCACTTTCCATACAGGAAATACATGGCAGCCCCAGATCGCAAACCTTCTATAATTGAAACAAAGTTTGACATTTGAGGCGAGAAATAGCCAATGCATTAACAGACTCTTGATTCATTCTCTCAACTTTCTGTGATTTCCCCTCAGTTTCTCTGACTGGATCGGCAAATCAAGTTCTTCTACTTGGGAATTATCGCCATCTATAGGTCCACGTTATCATGGTTATGG
>CAFUXE010001435.1:2565-17802 GCA_903364295.1 Serranus cabrilla
AAAAATGACATGATTATAGTATGCCTTTTTTTCCGGTTATGACATCCCATAAAAATGGCATTTTTCCTGTCATTTCTAACATCAATTTCTAATTCAAACATCATATAATAATATGTCCAAAAATGTGAAAAATGCCATAGTATAGCATGTCAAAAAAAAGTCAAAAAGTGTAGTTTTTCCAAAAATGCCTTAAAATAGTATAGTGTGTCAAAAACTGTGTACTTGATTATAAAACCATGTAAATAAGTTCTGGGTTACATTCATGGGATGTCAATATTAAGGCAAAATTGTAGTAAAACCCCAAACTATCAGGCTGTTGTTGCTTGAATACACCTGTGCTTTTGTTTGTCTCACCTGGCCACCATCTTTGCTCCGTCAATGCTCTGCGTCTCCCTGACGATGCGAACGGCCTCCTCAGGGTTGTTCAGGTGGTCCAGCATCACGCGTATCACATTGTCCCATTCTTTTGCGCTCTCATAGGCCTGTGCTGCGTCCTTATATCTGGTGCATATATTACATCAGTATACATACATTTTTAATTATCAATATCATGTGACGGACATTCACTCAAAGAACCTACTTGCCGTCTGCCTCCTTGGCCTTGGCGTACTGCAGGTGGATCTTTGGAGAGGAGACTTGTGGGAGCAGCTCGCCCACCTTCGCCCTGAGTGTGGAATAAAATAACATTAAATTGAATAAAAGAGGAGTAAAGCTTGCAGGTCTGAGTCTGTTGGTGTGAATTTGGTGTTTATCTCACCAGTTCTTGCAACGTATGTAAACAGATGCAGCCTTGTCATAATACTGTCCCTTTTCATAGAGCTGAGCAGCCTCAGAGAATTGCTGCAAGATTCAATTAAAAGACATTTAAGAATAGTACTTTCAACACAGCTCTAAAAATGCATACTATAAAACACATCGGATCAGAGCGAGACAGCGGAGTCTCTACCTTCATGCTCTCCAGTATGGCTCCACATTCCTTCTTGAGTACTCTGCTCGGGTGCTGAATCGCCTGAGCAGCTCCTCTCCGGATGTCACCCATTCTGATGGACATCCTGGCTACGCCGGCTTTACACGCCTCGTCATGCTCCTGAAACTGCACAGTGAGGACGAGAGGGAGGAGAGTGAGGGCAGTGGAGAGAGGACACTTCCACAATGGGAAAATACATTACTTTAAACAACACAACTGTCTTAGGCAGCACTAAGCCCAGGGTGCAGCAAAGGTATCTTTGCAAAAAGGATCCTTTTTACACCAAAATGAACACATATTTGAAGGTTGTTTTAAAACCATTGCAAGTATGGCTTTCTGTCTTTTTTTTCCTGGTGTGCCACACCATAAATGTGACTGAAATCTGTCAGTGTCTTATAAACAGGCAGGCAATGTGCAGGCTTATACACACAGTATGCATTCTGTGAGTCAGACTATCTTTTGTGTGATATGTGTTGTAAGTACATAGTTTGACAGTTTAAAATATCATCATTCAATGTTATCAATACAGAGAGGTGAGATTAAATATACCACACTTACTTTATCATCATGGGTCATGCCTTTTTCATAGTGTGCTAGAGCATTCACATAGTCGCCTCTACAGAGAGAGAAAGAAACTTTTAGAAACAGTGTAGATTATAATTGTCCAAAGTGCAGCATGTGGGTAAATGTCGGCACTCAGAAACATTTTGCACGTGTGTTTGTGTGTACTTACATGAACTCCAGATGAACAGCGTATTCTTTCGATATGAAGGGAATTTGGTCTTCTGCTAACCTCTTGGCTAACATAAGAGCACTGTCCCAATGCAACAGGTCTCTCCTCATCTAAAGCACACAAACACACAGTGAGAGCTGAAGACAGGTTTGAATGCACTGGGTTATAAAAGAAGAAAATCGCTTTGTTCTCTTACACACTTACACAGACCATTTACTGATTAATTGTGTCTTTACCTCTAGGGCAGCGATTGGGCAGCCTGAGGACAGATACAGGTCCTGGGCCGGGTTGTAGTCACCTAAAAACATGGCCAAATGTCCTGCCCTTAAATTCATGTCCTCTATACCCTGGAAGAAAGGGAGATAGGTGGGGTTTATCTGAACTGTCAAACTGAAACAGTCATCAATAGAGCGTGACATATGATCCATGGTTTGTGTCTGAGACGTACCTTCATGCCCTGCAGAGACAGGACCATGCCCACATTGCCGCTCATGCGGTAGACCTGGATGGCCAGCTCGACCTCCATGTGGAGCAGACAGGCTTTGCCGACCTCTGCCCAGTCTGTGCTGGTACCTGCAGACTTACACAGACCACAGGCTTCATGGAATCTGGACAGGAATACACACAGACACATTTTTTCAGGTAATCATGTTGACAAACCAAACCAAACCAAAAACCTTCTGGGTGGAGGAAACTATGAACTATATGTCTCACTAAGGTCTGGTCTAGGTTCTGTCCATGTAGTGTTGTTGTATGTTCTTTGTAATAATTTACTTGACTTCTCTGGTGCTGTTTTTTGTTTTGCTTTTACATTTTGTCTATCATTGCATTCTACATCGTGACATATTTTGTTAACTGTGAAAACTGACAGTAAATAGTAGCTTCTAAAACTAACCGCATATTGGATTAAACACAGAGTCCCCAAACAGACAAATATATAAAAAATGTGAACATGTATATCTGAAAATCTTTTCGCCATGAGAGCCACACATGGTCAGTATCTCTAACACGGCTGACCTCTTGAGCATGAGCGCCTGGCCGAGCTGCTTGCTGAGCTCCGTCGGATCCGTAGCTTTGCTGGTCGAGTTCTTGAGAAAGGAGTGTGTGCTCAGAGCCACTTCACTGGTTTTGCCGCTCGTCGTCTGACATGTCAGCTCCCCATTATACAAGAGCAATGGCTTCTGGGAAAAGAGGAGTGGAGTGCTCCCCACCAATACAACCCGGGGGCCTGGACAGACAGAGTGAAAGAGAAGTTGTTCCATCGCTACATTTACATCATTATTGTATTCATTTACATAATAAGATGTAGGAAAGATGGAGTGTCATCCCCTTACCATATATGGTGTTTTTGTGCAGGGCGTAGGTGTAGACCTTGTCCTCATCAAAAGCTACAAACACTCCTCTGTCAGCATGCCAATTGTCCCACAGCACTCCTGTGATGGTGGGCGAGAAGTTGGGGAGCTCAAAGCAGGAGTCTGTTGCCTGGATTGGACACACATAAGCACACACACACACATTCAGACTCTTATTAATCCAAAACTGTTATGTAAAATCCCACTGCATTTCCTTTTACAAAGTATGAAGTGCTTTTTAATTGCCATATATATACACTAGATTATTCACAATTATCATAATGTTACTGCTTTATTGTCATTAATGCTTTATCCTACCTGAAATAATAATAATAATGCATGTTGTGATGACATCTCATCACACCGTACTGGATGTGTACTGTATATTTAGTCGTATGCATGCATAGATGTGTAAAGTAAGCACGTGTACTGACGTTTGCAGGGGAGAGCAGGAATCCTTCGTTCTTGTCATCAATGAAAACCAGCCGTGTGCCATTTAAATCTGGAAACACTTTCCTCACACCAACTGAGTGGCTGTAGCTGCTCACAGTCTCCCAGTCCTCCACCAAGACGCACACCAGATTACCTGACTTTTGATGACAAAAGAAAGAAAAAGCTGATATTAGATCCCTGGCAATTTGAGATAAGCACTCCCTGATCAATGATACACAGAACTAACATGATTCAGAAATCTTAGCTCTCAGTCTCAAAAGATGGCCTTCCATTCATTATTTGTGGAGCAGCTTCATTATAAACTGGTTTGAGGACACACATACCTACATTCACAAGGCTACAGACAAGTCTTAAGGACAAATATGATTGACACTAACTAGTGTCCTCCTATTATTTCTTGCCATAAAGATTTAATGGGCTGCCTGAGGTGAGGATGTGCTTAGCCTTACATCAGTGCCATAGTAGAGGAAGTCAGCGGTGAGTGCGTGGCAGAGGATCCGAGCTTTTTTGTCATCGTCTGGAAACAATTTCATCTGTTTCTTCTCCTCCAGCTCTCTGCCTTCGATCTGAATATATACAAACAGAAATGGCAGTGATGGGCAAATTAATCCTCATGAAGCTTTTGGGCTTAAAACACAGTGACATCTGGTGGTTTGGAAAACACATTGCAGCTCTTCAACAACACTTCTCTGATTTTATAAGTTTTTGTCTCACGCGTGCAGTAAAAGTTTCAACAAGCCTGCATGTTTTTAATAAACCTGTAACATTTTAGAAGTGGTGTTTTTAATGTAGACGTGCAACCTCAATCTACTTTATTGGTGAAGTTTAGTCACTTTGGGCTCCATATTTCAATTCCATGGTCGATATTTCATATGAATCTTGGTGTAATTGGAGAAAGATATTAATTCAATTAGATAATTCATTTTGTTACATTATTATTTGTTATCAGGTGTGATTATTGATTGTGTCTTTCTAGTGTACATCACCATATTCCTCAGTTAGTTTCCTTAGCATAGTATCATAGTTTAGCTGCAAATCTATCATAACTGTTAGTAGACTGCATGAAGCGATTTCCAAAGCACCAGTGAGGCTTGAAGATTTATCATCAGTCATGTGGTATTCCTCGTTTGATACAAGCTACGAAAAACTTGCTTTTGGGGAGTCAGCCAGCTTAGGTATCACTGGCCCATCACTCATAACAGTGAAGCCTGTTCAATAATCAATCATTGGTAAAATAAAGAGAAACAAAGCACGGACTCACCATGTGCAGCTGCACTTTTCCCTCAAACAGCGCTGCAGCGTAGTCGGCGTTAAGGCACATGCTGGCTATCGTCCCCAAATACTCAATGTCCTTGAGCTTATTAAAACCTGAGTGACAGACAAAACTGTTAACTGATACTTTTTTATTCAATCATACATACGTATATAATTAAACAAATATGAATGAAAGACTAAAATATTTTTCATTATTAAAACATCAAACACACACCAGGTTCGTGGTCTACCAAGGCGTAGAACCAGGCTCTGTTGTTCATCCCCACAGCCACATGGTACGGTCCCAGCGCAATGAAAGTCGGCTCGACCTCCGCTTGTATGGCCACAGGACTCTCCTGAAAAACACAGTGCATCAAAGAAGGGTTGCAGATGTCATTTTATATTCAATACCACAGGATGTTGGTGAACTGTGTATGTGAGCGCGTGTCCTCACCCCTTCCACCTGGTTGGACACAGTGACCTCCAGCAGGGAGGTGAGGTAGGCCAGCCGGGTACCAAAGCTGCCACCCAGGATGGGCAGCTTGGTGAGGAAGACATGGAGCGTCCCCTTCTGTGTCGAGATGGCCAACAGCTGGCCGTCGTCTGTCCAGTTCAGCTGGTCCAGACCTGGAGGAAGAGAGTGAGCGGCAGATGTAAGAGAAGCAGGAGGTGCGTTCAAAATGGCCCTTTGACAGTACGGCTAAGAAAAGTCAGGTCTCACCTTTAGTCTCGTCATCCAGCTGGACTACATCGCTGATATCTTGGAGATCAGACAGCTCATGGATCTTAATGCTGCAGAAAGAAGCAAGGCATTATAATCTTCACCTTAACAGGAAGTAGAACTGGCTGTTCTGTTTTTCTTGTAACAGCCTTTGTGTACCTGTTGTCCCCACAAGAAGCAGCCTTGTTTAATGCTGGTGAGATAGCAACACTGTTGAGACTATCTTTATGGTTGCGTGTCTGATAGAGCTCCTGCCCGATCTCCCTGATGTGAGTGGAAATCACCACAAAGTACCCATGGGAGAATCCAATCAGAATGTACCCGTCACCGTACCTGGAAGGGACCCGCAGAAATGGAGATCTGCATTTAGTACAAATATTTCACTGCTATGATTCAGTTCTAGTGTTTCATTAGAGTGTAATCATGTGCAATACCAGCGGTAGGACACAATGTGTCCATAGTGATGCTGGAAGGTCAACTCTATCCGGTTATCAGGGTCGTTGATATTGAAGAGCATCAGTATCTTCTTGTCCACAGACAGACTCACCTGAAGGTCACATATGCCATGAAGTCAGGTTCAAACAATGAGATTACCTATATACATTTTATATTGATGTTAAACTGATTAAGATTTAAGAATATATATATATATAAAATAATGTGGAAAAATTGCAGAAAAAGACAAACTTACAGTGCTCTCTCCCTGACCGGACCTTTCATCCGTCTTCATCACTGCAAATTTCATCTCAGCAGGCTCACCGCGAAGTGTCGTCTGAAAGAGGAACAGAATGATAAACTACATCCTTTCTTTCTATTTTTTTTGTTGTTGCTGCGACCAGCGACTCTATGCCTATGAGTCTACCCTAAGAGGTTGAAATGTGGCATGACAGTCAAGTGTAAAGATGTGGACTATGGCAAAACAACTTCCAAATGTTTGAAATTCATTAAATTGGCAGCCAGAGTTTTCACCCTTAGGAACAACTGGTTACAGATATTGCAAATTCACGCATGTAAAAACTTTGTTCCTACCAATGTGAGTCTATATGTGTGCTGCTTGTCGTTTTATGCACTCATGGGTATGTGTCATGGCTACCTGTCTGACAGTGTCTCCCTCATGATTGCTGATGCTCAGAGTGTTATCATCACTTCCCAAAGCCAGGAGATTTTGAGAATTCCAGCACCCACAGGTGATCTTCTTGGTGTGTTTACCTGGAATAGGAAAGAGAGACAATCAATATAACAGAAGTGCGTGTGTGTGTGCATGTGTGTGTGTGTTTGTGTGTGGGTGTGTACATTACCCAGTACAGGGATCTTGCGCGAGGTCTGCTGGTTGTAAATTAACAGATTTCCTTTGACTGTCCCAACGGCTAACAGTGGGCCTGTCTTGGACCACAAGATGAAGGACATCTGATCTCTGTTGGAACAAATGACAGCAGGAGACAAACCCAGAGTATTAGGAGTGATCCGCAATAATTCCTCAGCTACTGTTGTATTAGCGTGCTAAAACACTGGCAACAATTTAAAATGGAGCCAACTGATGCATGCTTGTTTAACCTCATGCCACTTTCTATCTGGGATTTTTTATTGACACTGGCATCCCAGAGATAGATGGAGCTGGATTTTGCAGCTATCACTGCCAAAATGTCCCCATTTTTGTCCCAGTCCATCCCCACACAACGCCTAAGGAAAAGACCAGAAAGTGGAAGGAATTTACTGTTACATACTTTTAAACAATAAGAATCTTTTTGATTTGCCAAAATTGCAAAAAATGATTTTCTCACTTACCCTGGAAGGCTGATTTCAGTCCACTTGTGTCCATGTCGATCAAATATTTTCACTGAGTTGTCCTGTCTGTATGATTAGAAATATCATGAACATTTTAGGTGCTGTGCTGTTGTTAAACTTGCATGAATAGTATTACAATTATTACAGTTTTCTCTTTACTCACCCTGCAACAGCGATATAATTACCAAGGGATTTCTGCCATTTATACAGGAGGTTAGAACCCGCCCAGGCTTTGTCAGCAAGGATGAAAACGCTCTGTGCACAAAAAGATTAGGAAAAAGACATACAAATACTTAAAATGAAAGTAGAATGCATAGTTTTCTACAGATTTGAACACAACAGTTTCATCTCTTCCTAACCAGAAAGACCTAATGTTAACTATAACTGGTCACTGGTTTCAGCTGCTCTTATTATTTAAATTTATTTCAGCGTTTTTCAATAAAAAAAAAACAAAAAAAAACGTGGAAATAAGATGTTTAACTGTGAATTTAACTGTGATTACCTAATTATTGTTTTCTTTCATTCTCAATCTGTGTCTTTGTTTTGAGGGTCATTCCACCAGTTTTACATATGAAAGTCAATGTTAGGGTTAGGGCTTGTTTATCATCTTCTATGGCTCTTGAGGGGCTTTGTCTCTGGAATCTTGCTTTGGGCTCAGATGCTACAGACTTAAATCAGATTATACTGTGGCACTAATACTTTTGTACTTTCTACTTAAACACAATTTTGAATGCAGGACTTTTACTTGTGACAGTTTGTTTATACGGTGTAGTATTGCTATATAAAGTAAAGTAATAAGTAAATCTGAGTACTTCTTTCACGACTGTGCATAGAAAATTGCTGGCAGCGATAGCAGCACCCTTTTCAAAACGACTTATGTTGTCTGCAACAGTTGTCCAGAAAACATACATAGATCTAGGGTAACCTCAATGTAATGCATGTTTAAAGAGTGGCATCGTGTTTTTTTTACTTGGCTTAAACCAATGCTTTGCTTTAATTTTTTGATTACCTTTTAAATTGAAGCTTAGTTAAACGTATTTGACAAAAAATGCTAAAATAACTGAAAAGCTAGACAGAAGAATGACAGACAGCTCCGACAGCTAACATTATTTTTAGTTGTGTAAATAATGTGGGTTACAACTTCGACACATTGTGTTAAAATTAACTGGTCTCTTTACAACCATAGCAAAATGCCTCCTGATATCTTAATAAAAGGCATGGTTGTAGATTACCATGCAAAACTATGATTTGTAATAAAAAATGCAATTCGTTACTTGACTTTATTCTCAATATAAGCACCAAAGCAGCTGGTTTATTAGCTAACGAGCTAATTGACGTTTCCCACAGTTAATAATTGAATCAGCCTGATTTCCAGGAGTTCAGCCTAACATTGATTAACGTAGCTGTTAGCATGTAGCTCCGTCAGATAACGTTGGCTGGATGGAGCCCGTTCAGTTGATAAAACTAAACACAGACATTAAACAACTAGTTATGCTGGTATTTTGACTTAACTTGCTGGTACCAACCTTCATCTTGATGGCGTTTAATCATTAAAACTTTAAATTCCTTTTTTCTGCTCAAAACATCTTCGATACTACTGTTGTATGTATCCCACAATGCTTCATTCCATAGCGTCTGCAGAAGCTACGGCGATGTCATAGCAACAACCTTCATCAGCCAATGAGATGCCTCCAAAGCAGAGCTGAGTGAATATATAATAAGATGGGTGGATGTGCTTTTATTTTTGGAAACGCAACCTTTTTTGTCTCAATATGTAGTAGTTTAACACCCTCAAAAGTCAATCTAAGAAATAAAATAAATAAATAAATATGTATATCTACAGATAATTGTTTTATATATTTTTTTGATTGTTCATATTACAAAATAGCACCCATGTAAATATTTATGTCATATGATTATTTTATGAATATAATGTGTGTATAAAGTATGAATATTTATGTATATAACGTCTATCTTTTTATTCTTATTTTTAACCTGTATCATAAGCCGCTATAACAACAATTTTTTTTTAAATGGCCTAAACAAACATCTTTTTCAATAACGTTTTTCAAAGTAAACATTACATAGATTTCACAACTTCAGGGACTGAATCCTTCCATTTAAAATAGCTGAAGCTGTTTTAAAGTCTTTCTGCAGTTTCTTCCCTCTATAGAGAAGTTATTTAACTAATATATATATATACATTGAGTGAGCCTTGAGGTGTTATACTGTGTACTTAATCTCTGAGTGTAGAAACAGCTGTGTTTGCTGAGGAGATATATATTATATATTATATGGTCTCAGAGCTTGTGACAAGATTCCGAACAGTAAACATCAGCAATAAAATGAAAGAGCAGATCGTTAATAACAATACAGACATTTATAAGATGTTTTATGGAGTCCAACTCAGCAAATAATTGAACTGATATTTGCAACCTTGTGTGCAGTGAAAGTCGGCTCTCTGAATATATGATCCCATCTGGTGCATTGGGGCAAATGTAGCTTGTAAACACCCTGCAGGCTGTAATCCTAGACTAGATAAATAGTAAATCTGTTGAATCTCCCGGGGGCTGTTTTAATGGCCAGTGGTGTACAGTTTGGAAAACTAAACTTCTAATATATCAATATCATTACATTTTAAAGCGCTGATTCTTAGTGTGTATGTGTAGATAAACAGAATCATGCCTGACCGAGGTGGGGATGGTTGAGACAAAATGTGTGTGAACCCCTAATGAAGACAAATACAGTATGCATATATAGTTATACACATATATTGAAAGAAATGAAGAAAGTCTGTATAAACATTTAAAAGTATAAGCAACAGCTCTTTATAATGGATTATTCCTAAAGTGACTGAAAAGTAAGAATGTTTTTTTTTAAGCAGAGTTGTGTCAATCTATTGCATTTTCATCTTTTCACTTACATTGTTAAGACTCGTAGTAGACATGTGGATGTACTTGATGTTAAAATTTGAGAGCTCGAGCACAAATATTCAGGGAGATAAATGTGCTGAGACAAAATGTATGAAAGCCTCCCCTGGTGTCCTCTATATCATTCCAAAATTGGCCATTCTGCAGGATAAATAATTCAACTTTGGTACTCAGTATATCTTAATGACAAAACGTTTCTACTTGAATGGAGAAAAGTGTTGAATGCAAGAGGACTTGAATACTTCTTCCACCACTGCTGATACATGTTACAGAGGAAATAAAAACATGTCACACCACAGAAGCATCACATCAGTTTTGCTGTCAGCAGATTCTGTGATCATAACACTGGGCGCTTCCACCCACCCTAAGATCCAGAAGATGGCGGTCTTGCACAATTTCTCGGTCTTCATCTATTAACTGTCACATCTGCTGTGTCCCAGCTCATCTTTTCTGATGTCCTGTAAGTAATCAATGATGCTCTTTGAAAGAGAGGAAACACCATCTTCATCGTCTCCTCGAGACTGAGCAGGCTCACTGTACAACCCTTTTGTTCATCCAAAATACATCAAGGTCAGCTGCTCCCTCTCTTGTGTTATTTCATTATTGATGAAAGGCAGAGGCAGAGCACTCTGGTGACACAGCACCTTCTGTACTTCCCCATACAGTGATGGAAGGGTGACAGCTTATTTTTGCTGTACAAACCTGGGAGCTGGAATGAAATGCCAGCTGCGTGACACAAATATTCCTCACTGTGCTCCAGCAATGCCGACGCAGAAAGCACCCTGCTGACTCAGATCTCATTAAGATGCGCTGAAGGGAGCAGCTGTATGATTTCCAAGCAAAATGGTAAAATTAGAGCAGAGAGATGAAAAAAGAAAAACAGGTGAAAAATGAATGTTGTGAAATGTTTTTTTTGCCAGTGAGACAATAAACTGCAAGCGAGTCGAGGGACTCCACGCTTTTCCAATGTGTGGTACATTTTTCAAATTGAAGTGGTATACAATCCAATAACAAGAAAAAAATTAAATCCATTTAATGCAGTTTACCCCGTAATCCTGCAATCAATCACGAAAAGTCTGCGATTTACTATGTGTAATCAAATTCACTGTCTTGAGGTCGAATCCATGTTTTTGCAGCTGCAGAGAAAATGAGCTTCTGATGTTTTTTTCTGCAGTTAATTAATCTGCTCGTTAATCCTCATAACAAGTCCCGCAAGTACAGGCCTGTGGTTCAGCTGTGAAGGAGTCCTGTAGGGATGTAAAGGTATGAAGTCCCACTGAGGTGTTTACTGTGTTTACTGCAGGACTAGATGCTGTAGATTTTGGCAGTACTGCAGGACATAACTCCTGTAAGACTTTCATATGGGCTGCTTTATTCCCATCAGACTGCTGGCTATCCCTGCAGGACAATCTCAACGAATCAGCAGAATCTAAACTTTCCTGCTGCACTAATTAACCCTTACTTTAAAAAAAGAAGCTGCTCTGATGTCCTTTGAGGACAAAAATGTCTGCATCAAAACTCTGCTTTGAATCTGTTAACCAACTTCAGTCTTCATCAAAACTGCCAAAGGCATTTTCAGAATTTTAACCCCTTAAATGCCAGTTTATTAAAACATATTGTCCATAGTACAAAACAGCAGCCCCACAGCATGACAAATAGCCTTATCTTGCAAATGAGAAACAAATAATCAACAACAAAACAGTAAACAAACATGAGGTCATGTGGTCAAAGACAGGAAAAACTTTCTTTTCACATTCTGGGATTAACCAATGAATGATTAGCAGCAATACTGCAGTGCTGCATAATACAGCAACAATAACCTAAGTGGAAAACGTGTTTTCCTGCAGGAAAATAGCATGAATTTGCCCCATGTGGAAAATGTGCCACAAACTGTACCTATCTTTGATTATTTTTGCCACACGAATTAGACAGAAACTCTTTGATGAACAGATTACTTTATTACTATTATTCATGACTGTACTATATTACAAAGCTAAATAGTTCATCTATAAAGTAGTGAGTCATAAAACTGCAGATCCAGAAGACACAGCATAACAAACATGCTCTAATATGCAAACTCTAGTTGTTCTACGTTGGCCAAGAGACAGTGACAGTGACAAGAAGCTCTGATTTTTCAATAAACGTATCTGTGGTGATTACTGTAACAACATAAATAAAAGTGGCCAAAACCATTTCAGCACAGGGTTCATTTAGTGGCTGCTCTGGAGCTTTCAGTTTTATCACACAATCTCTCCCCTTTCTCTCCATCTGTTGGAGGAGATTATGTGAAGCTCAGCAGCTGCTAAATACACCAACTTAATAGACCCTGTGAGATTGTTATTTCAACTGTTTCCAGGATCTAGAATGAACTTTTAATCTTTACGGGAACCTGCAGAACTCAGAGGTGTACTTTTTGTTATATCTATTATTTCCAATTCTTTGTGGCTTTGTAAATCAATTTGCTCCTACTAACTTCATATCTTTTGTCTTAATTAGTGTTTTTAAAAAATAAATAATACTATTTTATTGGGGTCCTAAGGGATCCCGGTTAAAAGGACCCAAGTCCACCAATACAGTTCTATTCTATGGAACTATTTATTGAGGTCATGTTCACTGAATGATATCAGAATCAAATATTGATTAAAAAATAAATAAATAAAGCTTTGAAGAAAATTATGTTTTCATTTTATATTATATCCAAATCCACCATTACAGTCCTAAAATAATAATTTATTTGTACTTTATTTTTTGATGACATCATGACGACATGAATCATAATGTTTTGAGAGGAAATAACTTAACTTTTTCTATGACGGTAGTTTATTCTTGACACGTCATTCAATTACTCCTTGTACAAATACTGTATGTTAGTTAAGGGTTTAATAGTATTATTGCATAATATTAATAGTTTTAAATAGACTGTAATCATGCCCAATAAAACCCAATACTGTGTTTCTTATGGCTGGAATAGAAATATTCTTCAAGCCTTGATCTACATTTTATACACTTTTCTCCCAAATTCAGCTGATAGTTTAGTTATCTTTGGAAACTTTGCATCTCAACTAGAATTTAAAATAAAGCTGTGTGGGTTTGAATGTTTGGCTGCACAGCATTAAGTGTGTAATGACTCACTGAGGGGCCAGTGGGGCCAATTACGCTGCCTGGTACATGCAGATATGTGCAGCACTGACAGATGTGCAGCTGCGTGTCTGAACTGTGTGCAGGTTACCTCAACATTTCGATGTGGAACATGTGGAGTCAGACAGTCCGGCACTTTCTGTCTCCTTCTCGTTCCTGTCAGGCGTAATGGACTCAGGTGCTCTTAAGGCGGCAGGACAAGGTCACTGGCGTCATTTCTCAGCGCCACCGGGAGGCGTTTGTCAGAGCCGGTTATGATTAAAAGCTTCCCCTGCAATAAATAACAGAGTGCATCAGTTGGCTACTGGCTGCTGTCCCGGGGTTAAGGTATCTGTAAATTGTGAGCATCTCTCTTCCTCGTACACTTGTTTCACCCTGTGAACATTTCAACCTGCTGCTGTGTCTCAGGCGGTAGCTTTTAAAATAAAGCATCAACACTTAAGAGTAATGAGGATTCATATTAACCTCCAGGCCCAGAAAATTAATCCTGAGCAGAAAAACCTGCATTACAACCACAAAAACCTTTGAACTGCGAAGGCCAGCACTGGGCTGCTCTGATGGGGATGCTGTTAGAGATAAGAGCCGCATATAAACATACAAATTTACACCATAATGGCATTTATAGTGTGTTTGTGACAAATGGAAACTGCAAAAACATCTGTACCATAAATGTGATTTAGCGGTTATTATAAAACTGTTGTTTTTTACCCAGGGGAAAAAACAGAAACAAGTGTTAAATCACATCTTGACTTTAATGTATAAAAGACCAGTAACAGCATATTACACCAGCATAATATTGTACATACATCATTTATATTGTAAAAGAGGAGGCGTAATATTCTGGTACAAAAAGAGGAGATGAGCAGCTGTACCATTTCTCTCCAACCATCATTTTATCTCTTCATCTCAATTCATGGTACAAAAAGAAACGCACAATAACACATGATAGATTTAGTGGGCACCGTAAAATATACAGCATAATGCATAAGACTACATACAGATTTTATATTTATCTACATAATATACAGGAAATATATAGTTTGATTTGGAATGTCTGTCTTTATTTTTAACCTCTGACTGAAATCAAACTCTCTGACTACCTCTACACAGTGGAGGTGACACACTTCTTCTGCTCTGATCTAAAGAGAATTACTCTCTAAATAAACAGCGGGCATGTTTGAAGGGGAAGAAAATAGAATAATGCAGCAGTGCATTAGGCTTGAATAAACATCAGCTCAGCTGTGGGGAATCGCCAGCCTGCACCGTCTCTGCTCTTTAGATGTCATGCCGGCAAATCTGGGAGGCTTTTCAATCTTCACTGGCTCCTGGGGTACTTGGCTTTCAGCTGTGTGGTTAAGTGTGTCTTTGTGCAAGTGTGTATGTGAGTGTGCGATATGTCCGTGTGTGTTTACGAAGTGCATCCTGGGGGCTACATTAGCTCTAGATCTGTCAGTTCAGACAGGATGCCTGCTTTGCCTCTCACTGTCAGGAGTTTGCTTTTCTGTACACTAAACACACACACGTATACACACACACACCAGAGAAGCAGATTGAGCCACACACTGGAAACACACAATTAAGTATACAGCATAAAATGATCATGGCGTGTGTCAGTATTGAACCTGCAGTCAGCATCTTTGTATTTTTGAGGTTTCTTGACATGCAAGTTGACAAATATAAACACATGAAGTCGTTTTACAGGATTCATTTTCCAGTAACATCTCGTACTCGTCGGCAGCGGCATCGAATCTAATAACGCTTTGAACTAGACATCAAACAAAACGTCTGCACCGGCTGAATCAACGTTATTAAATTCATGGTCTCATTATATGGTCTGTTGTTCATTTTGTCTGGGTATCCAATTCTGCTCTAAAACGTAGCGGTGTGTGTGTGTGTGTGTGTGT
>CAFUXE010001435.1:17817-78905 GCA_903364295.1 Serranus cabrilla
CACACACACACACACACACACACACTGAGCAAACAGGGAAAAGAGGGAGGGAGGACAGAAAAGTGACCCTGTGTAAAACGGAGCCTGTAAATAGCTGACCCTGTGCTCTGTGGGAAATTGGAAACAAAATTTCCCTACAGGGATCAACAAAGGGCCACAGTTACTCTTATTATTACTACTCAGGCTATAAGCCTAATAACAGTGCTTTAAGGGAAACTTCAGTATTTTCAATCTGGATCCTATTTCCCTTGTTTTTGTGTCCAAGTGAAAAATTGGGAGAACAATTTCTGAAATTGGTCCAATACTGAGGAAGAATGCTGCAGCCGCCAGCTGCAAACGAGCTGCAGGGGCAACTGAGCAGCGTCAATGTAAAGGTACATCGACTGAAAGTGTTTGTTTTTGCCACTGAGAGGCTCAGATTGTTACTTTTAGTGTCTGACGACATTATGGAAAGGACCCTGCAGAGAAATAAAACATTTCTCTTTAGCTTTAGCTTGATCCGGTCAGTTTTTCAGGAGAAGTTTTGCTTGAAATCTATATATTGGGCTGCAGCAGGTCAAACTGTTTCCTCTGAGGGTCACAGCACCCACTAGAACGCCAACAGTCCTATGAACTTTGTAGCCATCCAGCAGCTGTTTAAACTTCCTCCCTGTTCTCTCTACTTGTCAGTTTTTCAATTTGTAGGAGATCTTCATCCATATATTCTAAAATAAAAACAACGGACATTGACTTCAAATACTTCCCCATCGTCAAAATCCTCTAAATATTCAACCATGACAGAAAATGTTTCAGATTTGAAATGAGACTTCTCCATCTTTCAGACACTAATTATAACATTCTGAGCGTGTCACTGTAAAACGACATTTAGTGGATGAACAGGGACAATGACTCATGATTCCCTTGGCTGCAACGCTCAATACTGGACCAGTTTCAAAAATTGTTGTTCCCATTAATCACTTGGGAACATTAGTCACACTCCGAAGTTGTGCTTTAATGGATCTCATTTATGTGAACAATGGAAGAATTAAAAAAGTAAAAAAAAAAGCGAAAGAAAAAGTAAATTGGATCACTTGCTGCTGTAGCTTGTAAAATCACAGTATACTGTATGCTTGAGATGTAAGCTGATGCAACATGGTAGACATACACAGAGAAATATTACATAAAAGCATCATGATATGTTTTTGACGGAAAGAATAAAGAGCGTCACAGTTTCTTCATGTTCATAAGTTGTGCTGATTATGTCAAAAGTCTTTCTTTCATCTGTCAGCGGGCGAGGAAGGCAAAGAAAGAGGAGAGCAACTCGCCAACTGCAGCATAAAATAATAGGGAATGTATTAAAATAGCATCAATACACACCATCAGATATTGTTAGGGAGAACCGAGAGCGTAAAATGATGAGGCACCTCAACAGTCATGACAACCTCTCTCTGCCTCTCTCACCTTTCTGTCAGCAGAAATAGAAGCTGAAAGCAACCATGTAGGTTTATATGTGTGTGTGTGTGTGTGTGTGTCCCACCGTGTCTACAAGAACAAAATAATAGGTGAGAAGAAAAAGAAGACAGGTGCTCGTCGTAGTCAGGTAAACACTGCAGGTCGCTCTCATCATGGGTGTTGGTGTATTTCTGTGGCAGGAGTTATCAGGTGCTGTTCAAATATGAAAACTTTATCTGAAACCTGTCACGATTTCACCCTAACCTAGCCGTAAACATTAAAATGAATGATAGGCGGTCGTTACGGAGCGTTAAATCCGACTTTGCCAAAGTGTAAAACCTTAATGCGTTCAGTTATCAGTCTCTCTCTTCCCGGCGTTGGTCACATGCTGGCAGGCAGATGGGTTTTCTTGGTGTGACTTAAGGGAGCATGTCTGAGGTGACAAAGAGGATCTCTGAGTCACATTATCCACAATCCGACGCAGGATGTTTGTTTTTCACAGTCTGACGGCAACCACACATGCTCCTGCCCTGCCCAGGCACAGAGGTGCGACCTGGAAGGAAAGAAAAAAAAACAATTAAATTAATCAGTGTAGACCTGGGAAAGTATGTCCCTTTCAAGTTACAATCTCAAAAATCTGTTTTGTTCTCTTTGTATTCTGAATCGCATGAGTCCTTTTTTAATTTTAGCACATTCTGCAGCTGCCCTTACAAAGTACGTACTGTGGCGTGCAGTATCTACACATTTTGGACAAACTAATTTGTAAGTAACATTAGTAACATTGACCTTTGACCCTCGTTCTTATGTATCCATCCCAGCTTCAGTCAATAAGCTGTCATCTATCTGTGCTCTCTTAGCTGCTAAGTTGATTGGACATATCTTCCACTGCCCGGAGGATTGTGAGCCAGAATAGCCAAAAGAGCACGCTGGCTTTCATACTGCAAAAATGGTAGCAGACATCCTGGTGTTTCTGACATACTGCATTTGACATACAATGCATTGGGACATACTAAATCTCTTTCTGGCACACTACATAGTGTGGTAGTATGGGAATTGGAACGCACCCCAAGTTCAGCACAGCAGGGGGTGGCGATAATGCTTTGGCTCTAAGGGGAGCTTTGTGTCTTTGGTGGTTGTCTCGTCCTGTTAGTTTTTGTAGCCACTGCTTCTACACTGATAGTCAAAGCTGTCTGTCAGTCACCTAATTTTAAAAACATGAACTCACCACCCACATATCTGTCTTGGAAGTAAAAAGATTGACAGATTTGTGCTAAAGCAAGCAGTCAATGTGGTGCTACGAGGACAGGACAGACAACGCATCCACTGGTTTGTTTGTTTACGTTTCTGACTGTGAACAGAGGACACATTTAACGGTCTCATATGTCCCCTCACATCTCAGTTTGTCCTTCTCCCTCTGTGTGAGTTTGAGCGTTCTCTGTATTCTGTATCCGCCCATCTATGCCCCTCTTGTTCTCAGCATGGTGTGTGTCTCCAAAATAGCAGCTTTCCAGCGACTTTGTTGGAAATCCTCTGGGGCTATGCAGGAGATGAGGTATAAACTGAAGTGTGATAGACTTGTGCTGAGTGAGATGGTTTAACTTTGGAAAGAAATAGTCCCCTCTTTCCCCTACAGCTACGACGGCAAGGACAACATTAGCATGAGGAAAACACACATTTACATAACAAGGAAAACATGCCAGGATACATAGGAGAGGAGCTGGAGGAAGGTCAGACTGTGACTGTGTGTGTTTATATAACAACGTTATTGGGGTACATCATGATTTATTACTTGTTTTTACTGACCTACAGTCCATGTGTGTATGTGTACTACACAAGAAAAGAGCTTATTAAATTATAAAGACTCTTTCCTTCCAAAGATATAAACTTGTATATATCAGACATGTATGTCTGTTGCATTTGTGCGTTTGGGTGTGTACCTGTGTCCACTCGTTTGTCTGAGGGTCGTAAGCTTCCACAGTACTGAGATACACCTGCCCGTCATAACCACCCACGGCGTAGAGACGGTCACCAAGGAGACAAACACCCACAGCATCTCTGCTGATGCTCATGGGGGCAACTGCCGTCCACACATCTGTCTGAGGGTCATACCTGTACACACACACACACCATGCAGAGTGAGAAATTACATAAACATAAGTCTGTACGATGGTTTTATATATATACACTCAGCGACCACTTTATTATGTACACCTGTTCAACTGCTCATTAACACATTATCTAATCAGCCAATCACATGGCAGCAACTCAGTGCATTTAGACATGTAGACATAGTGAAGACGAGCTGCTGAAGGTCACACTGAGCATCAGAATGAGGAAGAAAGTTGATTTAAGTGACTTTGAATGGTTGTTGTGCCAGATGGGCGAGTCTCAGTATTTCACAAACTGTTGATCTACCAACCATCTCTGGGGTTTAACAGAGATTGGTCCAAAAAAGAGAAAATGGCAGAGGCAGGCAAAATGCCGTGTTGCTGCCAGAGGTCAGAGGAGAATGAACACTAGTGACACCAAGGTATACTTGAAGCAGACGGGCTACAGCAGCAGAAGACCAGTGAGTGTATAGACTCACCTCTCCACGCAGTCACTTAGCCGAGATGAAAGGGATGACGCCGGAGCGTCATGACCTCCGATGGCGTACAGGAAGCCATGCCATGTGGCCACACCCACACCTCCACGCCGCTTTGCCATCGGAGCACAACCACTCCACCTGCAGACGGAGGTTGTAAACATCAGTGGGAAAAATAGAAGAAAAATGTACTTTCACAGAGTCTCCAACACTGAGCAAACTCACAAAAACATGTCAACTCAAATTCTTCTAAAAAAAGTGCAGCTTGTTTTAAAGCTGATTTTCTGGGGACTAATAGAAACGTGTCTCAGCCCTTTGAGTGAAGCCCATAATGAATGAACTTGATAACAGAAGTCTTTTGAGTGAAATTTACTCTAACATCCTGAGAGGGTTTGCTGTCTCCTTTGATCTGTGGGTAAATAACCTTAAAAGCACAGAGGCACTTCGCTAGAAAGTACAGCAGACAGAAAATAAAGCAGGAGACGGCAATTAATTCTGGTCAAATGAAGTCTGTTTTCTCTGACCTGTTGGTGTGGGGGTCGAAACACTCCACTGAACGCAGGCAGGAGGAACCATCACGACCTCCAACTGCATACAGTCTGAGGAAGACAAACGATCGTGTTACCCCTCTGGACACACACACAAACACAAAACACCTGGCACACAAAACACTGTGCAAATTTCAGGACTTTGAGAGTCCCTTTTTCAATTTAGTGACACTGGAACAGATGGTCCAAGGGTGTATTTATATGTGTGTGCTTTGCCGGATTTGGGGACAAAGTGAGGTGAGCAAAATCAATCAACCAAAACTCTTGAGGGCATCACAACCCTGAGCAGTCACTCAGTCTGTGTGTGTGTGTGTGTGTGTGTGTGTGTGTGTGTACACATCCATGGATGTGGAGTTGGGAGCGCGAAGAAAGAAGTGCATCAGAACCAGTCAAGCAAGTAATGAGTTCCATCAGGCAAAGAGCCCAGAGAGAACACAACACATACATGCTCTCAGAAATGCAGGCAGCCTCGCACGCACGCACACACATGCACACGCACACCACTGCTGGGCATGCTTAGCACAAATCAGTTGCTTCTGTATTAATTTGCATCTTAAAAGCCATGAGGCACTGAATAATAAAAACAACGGTGCAATATTGCAATTATAACTTGTTCTGTCGGCTGCAGAAGAACTCTGGGGCAAGTGAGGAGATTAAAGTCCTGAAGTGATCAAATCCCACTATTAATATGTGCATTTCTGCATGACTGACTGTGTGCAAGCCTGTTTGTGATGTGCGACTGTGTCACCTTTTCCATTACTGTTTGATGCTGCAGTGTGTCGTGCAGGAAGGCACAGCAGTTACATCAACATAACCTTACATTACCTTTGTTCCCCTCATGTGCCAAACAATCAGCCGATGTGAACAAGCAACAACACAACTAAGTCATTCTTTCTCCTCTAGAAGAAAAAGCATCGGTGCTTCCTGGGGGACCAAAACTGTTTGGTTTTAAGCTTTTTCAAAATATTTTAATTGGCTTCTGCTCTCCAAACGTCGAGCACCAGATTTGGCTTATTAATTGACTATTTCCATAGTATTCAATAGCTGTCTACTATACTGGGGAGGGGAGTATCTCTATATGAAGAATAACACAGCTGAAATGACTGATTAAGTACAGTGAGGCAATCCTTGTGTAACTGCTACAAAATATGTCAATCTATTAAATTGCACCAATTTTGCCAACACTTGTATCCAAATGAGCTTGCAATAACATCCATAAAAACAGAAGCAAGACATCTCAGATAAGCAACCAAAGGCATTTTAAATATTACAGTGCATGTGCTGAAACTGAATCTTTAAATCGGATATATGTAGATGTGTGAAGCGATACTTGAGTGGATTTACTTACTTGCCATTTAGTACAGCTACTCCCACTGTGCTTCTGGGTGTAGCCATACTTGCAACAAAGCTCCACTGGCGAGCTTGGGGGTCCCACCTAGTAAAAATAACGTTAACATCTACTCAGTGTCTATGAGAGCAAAAAACGGCTATGATGCAAAACATTTTATTTCCTCCATTTTCGCATGATAAATTGATTTTCTTAATACAATTTCATAAACATTTTATCTCTAGATCTCGAGAAAAATGTCATGTTATCTCGGGAAAATGCTTGTTATTTCCAGATAAAGACATAAATAACTTGTGATCTTGAGAAAACAAATAGAATTTACTTGTTATCCAGGTGGAAATGGAGGAAGTAAAATGTTTGAATCCTTGGCTGTTCGGGCCTTCCCTTCACTCCAGTAACAACAAGATGTAAATAAAAATATCTACATTTTTTGGAATTTGAATGAGCTGATCTTTTCAGCAGAATGATTAACATCTAACAGCTTCCTACCTTTCCACTGTGCTGAGGTAGCTCCAGCCATCATGTCCTCCTACTGCGTACATGGGCCCCTCCAGGACAGCTACACCTGTGATACACAAGCACATATGCATGATTAATTCATGGCAACTTACCAAAACACTACCAGCTTGGACAAGCTCCTGGAGCCACACATGTTTAGGACGAGTGTGAGTTTTTCATTGTGTGTGCAAACACACCCTGGACATCAGGCGTGCAGAGTTAGCAGCATGTTGACACCTCCGTACTCGGGGGATTTATCTGCCAGAACATCTGTGGTGCCAGATGTGTGTTTGAATCTCCCATCACACACATGCAAATATTTAAAAAACACAACAAAGCACCGGCACAGCACGCCTTATCCAATTTTGTCATTGTAATATTTGGCTTGGCTGTCCTTGAACAGGATAAGGCAGATTCAGTCTGTTAAAGTGCTCTAAAGCATGAGACTGCATCACTTACTGATGAGGCGCTGTCCTGTAGCTGAAACTGACCTTTGACCTCTCCGTGTTAGAAGCAAAGACATTTTTTTTCACCAGACTCAAAATGTAAATAACAAAAACATAATCCTTCTTAAAAAAGCTGCCCTTTCTGCCCTTTCACAGCCTGTTTCAGCTTGTAAGTACAGTTTTCCTTTCAAACAGACAGCTCACCTAAGCCGTGTCTGTGTGTGGACATGGGAGGCATGACGCTCCAGGCCTTGCTGTGCGGGTTGTAACACTCCACAGTGTTGAGGGTCTTGAGTCCGTCTCGGCCGCCCACCACATAGAGACGGCCGTCAAGGACAGCGACACCGAACTGTAGTCTCCGTCCACTCATGGTGGCTACCTGCCTCCACGTGTCCCGACGCAGACAGTACTGCTCGATACTTGTAGCCCCTGGAGAAAACAACAGAACATTTAAAATATACAATATGCTCTTATTCTGCTCTGCTGATGAACCTGTCCAGGATACAGACACTTGAGATATAAGGTCAAGGGACTATAGCAGTTTCATTTACAGTAGACTGTGTGACAAGGAGCCTGCAAGGACACATGGATCAGTGAGTCCTTTTTATGCTGATCTGCACTAATGTCTTCTCATGAGTACAAGATTAAGGATCGTTATTCAATCAAGTCCAACCGAGAGAAAATGCCTTTGAATTTATTTATCTTTTATTATACACTGTGCATGTCAACTAGCTGTCTAAGAGTCCAGAACAGTGGCTGAAACAAATAATTATTTTGTATTTTTCGATTACTAAGATTGTTGTTTTCACTGATATTTGATTGTCAGTAAAATGTCAGACAACAGTGAAAAATGCTGTCGCTATTTCCCATGATTTCAAATCAACCTTTTTTTGTCCAATCAGCAGATACTTTGGGCATTTCTGCTAAAAAATGTAGTCATTTGATTGTAACAACAGCTGCTGCTGATTTCTTTTTGGATTAATTCACTAATTGTTGCAGCTCTATGTAAGATGCTGATCACGTAACCACAATGTCCCCAATGTAGTAGTTTTATTTCTTTGTCAGTTCTCTGCTGTGTACTACTGAATAAATTACCAGATAATGATAAAAACACAAACACTAACTGCAATAATAAGACATTTTATACACTACATATACAGGAGACAAATTAAAGAAAAAACCTAAACACCAGAGTTGAGAAACATATTAATGCAGGTGTTTCTGTGCGCCTGGGCTCACTGGTTAGGTGAATATAACAAAGACGTTAAATTACGTTAGCTTTAACTAAACCCAGCTGAACAACTTTGGAAGATTTTGGACCAATGTGCAAAATGTTGCTATCAACGAGCCAAATAACCTGATCTAAACTTTAATCTTGCAATCTACTAAGTGATGCCTGTGTCTCTGATACTGTATCTTTATTTGTTATATATGGCTATTTTTGTTTTTTTTCTAACTGCTGTATTAACCTGATTAAATTAAAGTTAGATATTAAAACTAGGGAATATCTTGAAGCGGAATGATGTTCATATAGAATCAAGTTCCACAGACTTAGCAGGGGTTATTGAAGCTGTGTCGGAGGCTCGTAGTGACCTGACCTTTAAACTAAAACACTTTATTTTGTGTTTTCCTTAAATTTGCCACTCATCTGGATACATGTAACATCTGGCTGTGTGCGATACTGTGAAGTTCTACCTTTCGTAGCGTCCATGCCCCCGACAGCGAACATGGCCCCGACAGTGGCCTTGCGGGGCCGGGTGCGTGGACTCTGAAGCAGTGGCTGGCGTTGGGGCAAGAGGTGATACTTCATCCCCTCCATGAGCAGCCGCTGGCACTCCATACTGTCCCTGAGCAGAGGGTTGGACTCCAGGTCTGCCAAGAACTACACACATGAACACAAACACACACACACAGGAAGATGTGACAACTGCTATCAACAAGCAGCTCAACAAATGCAGAGTATTTGTGTGTACCGAATGTGTGGGCTACGATGTTATCACTGATTGTGGAGGTCTGAGGGTCGAAAGAAAGCTGTTCTCTCATTGATTGAGAGATTAGATCAGACCCGCAGCCATTAGTGCCAACACACACACGCACAAGAACACGCACACACTGATCATCTGACACACTAGAGGACTAATCTGCCCTCAGCATCTCATCAGCTGTCTAGTCCATACCCTCTAACCTCATCTATGATCACACACACATACACACACATAGAGACAGCCGGGGGCTGCAGCATGAAGCACTTCAATCCAGAAGTCTGTTCCTTAAAATACATCCACAGGAAATCACTGCCTGTGAGAGAGGCTGAAGTTTTCCCTGAAGGCAAGAAAGCAAGAATTACATGATTTACATTTAGATAGGTGTGTGTTTGTGTGTGTGTTAACAGAGGGAAAGCAGTAGAGTTTCAGGACTTTAAAAAAAAAATCATTTGAAGTTTCCAGACTGTGTGTATACCTGCACATGTGTGTGTGTGTGTGTGTTGGGTGAGGAGAAGTCAGTGAGGACGATCAGAAATGTCTTCAAGATTTGATCACAGAGCAAGTGTAATAAAAGGATATTTCATTAAAAAAAAAAATGTAATTATTATTTGTACCCTCTTTTTTCCTCTGTCCTGTCCGCCAGCACAAAAAGAAAGATTCGGCCCAAATAATTCAATTTGGGCACAGAATATAAAATCAATTTTCCCAGCCGGACGTGGAGAGCGTAAAGCAAGCATGGTAAATGGATAAGCAGCTTACACGCCAGGGTGAACCCACACTTCCATCGCACACAATCACCGAGGGACAAATTAGGGTGAACCCTATTTCGGCAATCATTTGTGTGTGTGTTTGTGCGCGTGTGATAAAGAAGGACACAGAGATAGAAAACCTCTCAAGGTTTGTCCTCTCCTGTGCTATTTATCCATCACGCTGTGAAGGATTGAATGTGGAGGGCGAGATAAGACTGGATCCTGCGGGCGTCCCACCTTCTCCTCCCTGTCCTCTCTCTACCTCACAGTGGGAAGAAGTTAAGTATTCCCTCTGTTTCGACATGGACTTCATCCACTTGTGACAAACACACTGAGCTCAAACTATTAGTCAATTAATCTACTACGGAATATGTATATAAAATAAATAAATATCTTTATACTATTTAAATGTTACTTAAGTCATTTTAGATGGATAAATGTCAGCATACTGGCTTCGGCCCTCAGGTTCCATCATGAGGTTCACATAGAAAACTACTGGATTTACTGCCCTTAAATTGGTGCTGATATCCATGATATACACAAAGTGAAAAATTCTACTTTGTTTGTTTTAACACTTTATTTATAGCTAAATATACCTGCAAAACCCAATGACAATCCCATCAGCCTCAGCTGAACTTTAAGCTTCGTGCTAACTGGCAAATGTCAGCATGCTAAGACACTAAACAAAATGAATGCATATTGCTAACATTAGACCTGCTAACTATCTGCATGTTAGCATTTGTTGACTCTTGTACCTTAATACATTTATTAGACATCATAAAGCCGATAAAACAAATATTTTTGAAATCTTTCAAAAACTTGTTTAAAACTAAACATTTTATTGTTATTAATTTTGCAAATAACAAATTGAAATGACTAAATAGTCCTTTTTCACACATAATAAGCAAAAAATGTAATATTTGTATGGCCTCCTTTTGCCTTTTGCCTCCCATGTCTATGCGTGCTTTAATGCGGACTCATGTCATTTTCAGTGAGCTCTCGACGTTTTACCATTTTGAACACTGAATTCACCTTTTTATACCCAAATCTGATCAATCTCACTGGTAAGTCAGAAAATGAATCAAGCATAATGTTCAACCACTAAAACAAATTTTTCTGTTCAGGAATGTAAATAAATAACTATAATTTGCCATCTTAATCAAGAAATAATAATGTGCTTTACTTTTTTCAGTTATTTTTTGTAATAAAGTAAATTTGAAAATCAATGCAATAATAATTATATTTTAGCATTAAAAATACCATTTCAGTTAAAGAGCTTCTACATACAGGTGTATTAACCATTACAGAAACATAAGAATGATTTTGGTTATTACCAATGTAAGCTATTTCCCAAATGTTAAAAAATCCTGAATCAGAACAAATCAGATCTTATCTTGTCATACTAAACACAGTAAACACAAATGGATTAACCATTTTCTGCTATTTTTGAGACCTAATGATAAATTGAGAAAGTAGACAGCAGATGTATCAATGTTCACTGATGAACACGCACCCACACACACTCAGTGCAAGTCAGTGTCAATCTGTTTGTCCAATTTGCAGCCCACAGATGCTTCTCTGAGAAGATTAGACAAAGTGTGTATGTGTGCATGCGTGTGTGTGTGTGTGTGTGAGACAGTGGTAATGGGGAGAAGGGATTAAAGGTATTAATTTGGTGTATTGACATCCTCTTGATGAGTAATCGCACGGCGGCCTGGATAGAGAGCAGACTAATTGGTTGATGAACATCGATCAGTTGTCTGTGTGAGGTTTATACGTCGCTTTATTGGCAGGTCACAGCTCACGAGGTTGCTGAATGTTGATTCATTTATCAGTTTAGCATGTTGGTGGCGGTGGTGCTGATGTACTGTTGTTGAATCAAACGTCCGCTCTGCCGCTCTTGGTTCTGCTTTCTCTGCTCCAGTGCTATTCTACCGCTTTACCTCTCCGCCATCCATCTTCTCGCCTTATTACATGTTACAGCTACTTGTGATTTCAGCTGACCGGGGCAAAGTCGTATATCTGAGGTGTTCATACTGAATATTGCACAAGTGCAAACCTGGGTGATGTATAGACGCAGGCAGAGGAGATGGAAAGAGCAGCGGGGGCCACAAGGGGAGTTTTATCTCTTCAGTTTCTTTATATATAGTCAGGGAAATGACTGATGAGGGAGATGAAGAGAACAGATAATTTAGCTGCAGTTAAAAGAGATATCACACTTAATTATGTTTTAAAACGAGCGTGTGTGTATGTGTGTGAGTGTGTGTTGGTGTGTGCATCCAACGCCCTAGGCAGTAACTGAGATTCTGCCTAGCATATAAACTTCACAGCATCACATTACCAGTCAAGATACTCTGTTGCACAAACTAGGAAGAGGAGAGAGGGAGAGATGTATGCACAGACTCTGATACACACAAACACAACAAACACACACATGACAGAGTAACGGTTGTGATCTACAATTAGCAGTAATGATTATAGTCCCTCTAATTGCCTAAAGAGGATAGAGACAGAGCGACGAGCTGGAGCCAGGAGGAGGTGGAGGAGAATGCGGAGGGGAACGGATGAGACTAATTGACCATGCAAAAAGAAAAGCAGATCATCAAGAGGAAGACTGATACAAACTCTTTCTTCATAATTTGCTGTAACAGATATGAGGACACAAATACTTTAACTATTTAAGTATATAACTATATACGTTTTAGAATGCTTTTTTATTGACGCAGTTCACCAACAAAAAGGAGAACAATCTCTCACACAGCAGATAACTAATGTGCTTTTGTTGGTAAATGTAATTCATTTTTTACTGTTTACTTCTCGGCTATATATGGATTCATTAATACCCCTTTAGCTTATTTAAGAATGCGGGAGCAGCAAAGAGACAGAGGAAAAATAAAAAGATGGAGAAACAAAGACAGAGGAAGCTGATAACGTACTTGCTATTTTATTACTATTATTAATAGTGAAAAACATGAGAACAAAAACACCAAATCAGTGCTGGTTCACGCCATGACAGGGCCAAACAAGAATAATATTGTTTCTTTGTCAAAATCTTTTTAAAATTGCTTTAATTGAAACACCAACTGCAATAAGATGTTGTCAACTTTTTTTAATGTGCAAACTGAAAATAAAATGGAATTGCACTTATATATTATATTATAAAAGAATCGATTATAGCCACTCTAAATAAACTAACTACGACATGTGACTGAGTTCTGTGCAGCTCTCACCTGTGGCTGCAGCAGTGGCAGTCGGATGTGAGCCAGCAGTAAGGGTAGGTGACGCTGCCGTGTGACGGCGTCATGGCGGACCCACGTTAGCAAAGAGGTTACCACGGTTTCCTCGTCTGGCACGTTTACGTCATCAGACGTGAGCAGCCTCTCCATCTCCTCCACTGGCAGTAAAAGGAACTCCTGGCCTCCCACCACCTCTAAAAAGTGCTCCTGATGCACAGAAAGAATAAATGTTATTAGAGTGGAGAAGGAAAGAAGCAGATTAGTCTCACAAGAGGAAAGATGAATGAATAATGAATCGCAGAGGGAAAAGGGAATAAGAGGAGACAAAAACAATAGGAAGATATGTGTGGAGAGAGGAAAGGGATGAAGGGGTTGGAAGGAGGCAAGAAGATGGAATAAAAAGGAAGGAAATGAGGGCTTGTGAAAGGTCACAGCGAGATGGATGAAAAGCTAGAGAAAAAAAAGTCGGGCTGAGAAAAGGTTGGAATGATTAGGTGGTATGAGATAGGGAGGCTACTTTACAAAAGTAAAGTACAGAGCAGAGCTGCAAAAAAAAACAGTGATTTTCTTTACCCACTAATCTGCAGATTATTTTTGAAACAGAAAATGTAACAGTTTGCTAAATATAATGTCAAAAAGTCATAGTTCTTTGAATATATTAAAAAGGCAACCCTCATAAATAGGCTTGACCAGAAATTTTTTTTATAATTTTGAACTCAATATTGACCAAAATAATTGTGATTATTATTTTTTTCATAATCAAGCAGCTCTGAAACATAGAGAATACTAAATACAAACATGTCGTCAGTGTCGGCTCACATTACGCTCAGTTTGCTTCCTTGTTGGTACATCAGCTGTGACAATAAGGAAGGTGATGACAATGGCTGTTGTTGAACTGTGACTGTGTATTTTGTCATTTGTGTTTTTAATGTATCCATTTATTCATTTTGAGGGAAGTTTTACCTGTGAGAATTATAAAAAAGGAAGAAAAACATCTATCAAGTAAATGTGACTGTATTCCTGCATAAATTAAACATTAACAAATGAATAAAAAATATATGGATGAAAACAATCTTGACTACTCTCTTGAGTCTATTGTATAGCTCTCACACATTGGCTGTAATAATCCTGTGAGCTGTGTATAATGTGTGTGAATAAGTGTGTATGAGCGAATTATAGACGCAGACACACAGTCACACACAGATAAAGCCACCTCTACGACATAATTACCACAGATTAAAGTTCAACAATAATCCACTTATGGAGGAAGAACGAAAGAGAAGAGCAGTGACACTGACAGAGAGGCAGGGGGGGCATGTTAAGACAGGAGAGAACAAGAAAAGAAAAAGAATAATCAAGGCGATGGAGGAGCTATTTCACAGTCACCATAGCAACCCTGTGCTGGAAACAGCCATTGTGGCAATAATGGTGTTTGGCGTGTTGTGAACGAGGAACCAATTTGTTACCAAGAATAACACCGAGGCTGGAAAATGGTCAAAGTCTGACAGAGGAGGATTGCATCGAGATAGAGAGAGGTAGTGGTGAAAGGGAAAGAAGCTCAATTATTGTTCTTAATTAACTGCTGAAACCTCAACATCACCTGTGTTCTACCTGAATCTAAACTATCGCTTTTCAAAGCAGTTCTTTCCTTCATGTTCTCACAGTGGCACTACAATCTCTGGAGGTTTGAACTTGGCGGTATGATATGAACTGGCCGTGGACTCACCATGGTGTAGGCGTGAGCGGCCCTCTGCAGGTCATTGCAGCCCTGAGCGTCAGCGTATGAGCGAATACCCAGACAGTTAGAGGGGTGGAGCTGCTTCATGAGGAACGAACAGCACGCCTGAACCACGGACGACAGCTGCAGCAGGCAGGAGGCTGACAGCAGAGACTCGATGGTGTCCTCCCTCAACTCGAGTCGGCCTGAGAGACAAACAGAGGAAATGAATGTGGAAGAAGATAAAGGCAGTCAATATGCAACTAAGAAACACATTACAAAAGGGCTGCACATTTTCTCAATCGCTGCTCCTTGTTAACTGCTCATTTACCGCTGCAGAGAAGATTAGTGCCTTGCATGCAGGGGTGCATGTGATACAAATGCCTGACAGCAGCAACAATAACCCAGTGCACAAACAGGTTGATTCCATCATTTAAGTGGCCGTTTAGTTGTTAACACATACGTCCATTTTCCCAGCAAGTCTTGACCGCATCAATTTCTTCATTTTGTCAACTTAAAGCCTAGTTTCAAGTTTCTCTAGCTAGGCTTGCTTTTGGTATTTCTTCAGCCTCCCATTTGCACTTCACTCCATTCTGACAAAAAAAGTCATATTATAAAAAAATGTAGACCTAGTATGCTGTTTTATCTTCATTATAAAGCTCCAAAATAAGGTTAGATTTTTTGCCATTTTTAGCCAACAATGGCTCTTTTGTAAGTTAAGTACTCATCTTTCCTTTTTTTTTAAAATCAATATGTCTGGATACCTGTGTATGCATACTGCACCAGGACCCACAATGCATCAGGGTCCACTCCTTCCATTTTCACCTCGTCCTGCTTGGCCTCCCTCACATCACTGGTGAACATGGCCGCAAAGTAGTCCGACACGGATGAGAGGACCAGCCTGTGGGGGGAGAGAGTGTCAGGCATCAGTCAGAGAGGAGGGACGGCTGTAATGGAGGAACAGAGTACTTTGACCTTGCTGACAAGATGAGTCTGGCCTGACAGCGAAAAGATGCAGAACAGAGAGGACTGGAAATGATGACACAGCCAAACAACGCACAACATTATCATCTTGTAAATACAGCTGTTTATCACAGAGTAGGTGCACATGCGAGCCACATTAAAGGGATCGGCTCCAGCTGAAGAGCTTGTCGGATGATCAAACGCTGATTGAAACCCCTTTCTCTCACATCTTTCTAGCATCAGAACTTGGGGGGCTGCATCCAACAAATTCTTTACGAAACTATAAATTTAGTGCTTACATCCACCTAATGCAGTGATTGGCCAAAATGTAAGCAGCAGCAGGGATGCTATGATGAGAACATTTTCCCACCCCGTAAATGCACGTAAATTATTACTGCAGCAGACGTAAAAGTAAAAACCTGCACGGTTGGGCTCCTCAAAAAATCCCTCATTAGTGCATTTAATATTAAAATCACCTCATTTATTTTGAAAGAAATCAATTTCCACTGAACGGCACGATCATTGTAAACCCGTCTCTCTGAAGAGATGCGATTAGAGGCAGAAGAAAACTGTGCAAACAACAGCCTGGCATAGGCCTTAGGCATCTCCAGATGTTTGTACATCATGAGCATATTGAGGATAAAGAGCTCAGATGTTTAAATGCTTGATAGTCAAACCACAGAGAAGCAAGTTTTTCCTCAATATCAGTAAAAAACAAGTTTTTAATATTAAGTGATCTTTGAAACCAGTGCCCCATTAGAAGATCTCTAAATTACATAAAACTTAATTGATATTTGGAAAAGATGCTTGAAGAAGAACATACACACAGGTGCCATAAAGTCCCGAAGCTTTTCTCACATTAACACACTTGAACAATGCATTCACACAATTCCTGTTTTTGCTTTTACAAGGTTGCAATTGGTAGCAAATGACTGTCTAAAGGGATACTTTTCTTTCTTCTTTTTTTTCAGTTTGGTTGTAAGAGGTATAGTCAGTCTATTATCCACATGGCTTGTTATTTCGAAAAACTATGATGGATTCACACAGAATTCACAAAGGCTTCCATGAAACAGTATAAAAGAAGACACAGCCCCTGCCAGATGAAGTCCTGGCATGCATTATAAAGGATATGCCAATCCCTGCAGTCGAAGAGGAGATTATTCAATTCACTGCATGTGTCACTCACAGCAGCTGAGTTCATGGATGGAGAGAGAAAGAAAGAGGAATATGCTTAATGTAAGGTCAATGTAAAATTTAGAGGCGACAGTCTGAGAGTAAAAGATATGTCGCATAATGAGGAGCAAGCCAGAGGAAGGACAGAGAGGAATTATCTTAAGGTCATTTGCAGAAAAGACTGTTAATTAATTCCCCGCAGCAACAGTCCATTACCCTTTCATGTCACTGTGAAGCTAAACACACAGACACACCACACATATACATTATAACATCAAGGTATTAAAAAGCAGCAGAACGTACTTGTTATTTATTAGTTCATGAGCAGAGTTTTTCAGTCTCTGAGGTCATTTGTAAATGAGGTGGTGACTGTCTAATGGATGCTAAATGACACTGACGTGTAAAGCAGTCCTCCAGATCACTGCAGGGTTAATGATTTTTAAATGTCCTGATCTAAATACGGCTGCTGATAACGCGACAAAGCTCACATTAGACCTCTGTCGGAGAGATTCTCACATGTTAAATGGTTTTGTGTGTGTTTACAATTTTCCTTCCTCCACTGTTGTGTGTGCTATTTGACTTCATGGTCAACAGACTTGGATATGAATGTGTATTTACTGAATGCGTGTGTGCTATGCACATGTGTATAATCTCATTACGGAGTGTGACACTGTGACCATGACAGATAGCCTGAGGCAGAGAAAAGTGGTGTGCGCGTGTGTATGTGTGTGTGTGTTTTATAGAAAAAGATGTCAAAATAGACTATAGTCAGCAGGAAGTTCCTCTGCCAGTATTCCAGTAGGGTATCTCTTTCTTATCTTTCTTTCTCTCTGACACGCACACACACACGCACAGTATTTTTACCCCTAAATATTTCATGTGGGTATCTGTCTGACTTGCAGTGAGCGACACAGGCTTGTGTACATACAGTACTGGGTTATTTACTCACAACTGCACCTTGCAGCTGACAGAGAAATGGCAGGCAGTGTGTCACTCTGTAATGGAAAGAGCACAAAGAAGACAAAATGCCAGAGTGAAGAGAGCAGGAAACAGACGAGTTGGACTCAGGAAAGAAGGGTGAGCTGGAAACTGAACACTGTGTCTGTTTGTGTTTGAGTGTGGATGTGCTGCTGGTTCCAACAGGGAGTGGAAAACAACAGGAGGGCTGGTAGGAGAGACTTTCTGAGCTATTGTGACTTTTTCTCCACACATGCTTAAAAATAAAAGTAGAGGAGACGGACATGTTTAAGCCATGCAAATACTGTGGCTCTAGTAATGTTAATATATCAGTTTGTCTGTCTGTCACCACTTTTGTTCATATCTCAATAAATAGTGGATAGATTTCCACAAACTCTAGAACATTCATGTTCCTTGGAGGATATTTTCTAATGACTTCTTAGGTGATTCCCTGACTTTAGCTCTGATGCCACCAGCAGCCCTAACAGTGAAATGACCAATTATTCCAACAATTATTGGATGGATTGCCATGATGGCCCCTTGAGCCAAATTTGTTATTTGTAATTCCTACTAAAAGTCAACCTCAACTGTACTTTGTGTTCCGTGCTATTTAGCAAATGTTAGCATGCTAACATGGTAAATTCTAATGGGGAACATGGCAAACAATATATCTGCTAAACATCAACAAGCTGACAGCATTTAGCTTGGAGCACCGCCGTGCTTATGTACAGCTGACAGAGATGCTAGCCTTGACTTTTGGTGTGTGTTGTTTCCAATATCCATATTATGATACTGTTCAGTGTGCCAGAAAAAGACTTGTCCCATTATATAATTTGTCAAATGCAGTATGCCAAAAACACTAGGATGTCCTACTGCATCTGGTTTTATTTTGCAGCATGCCAACCAGCAAGTTTTTATGCCAATTTTTACTCTCAGTGAAGAGGTACGTACCAATTGTATGAGAACTGCATGCAACAGTACATACTTTGTAAGGGCAGCTGCAGGATGTACGAAAAGAAAAAAAACTATGCAATTTGTGACACAGCTCGGTTGTTCTTGTATACTAAAAACAAACCAAAACCATAGTGTGCACATAATGGGCCCCAGATGCATTCATATTGATCAAAACACTGGTTCAGAGAACTTTCTGAACTCAAGGTTCATCAACTCAAATCAGTTGAGTTGGCACTCCTACAGAGGCGTCCACTTGGGGGCACAAAAATAGCTTTGTAAGATAATGTATTTGTATAGGGCACTGCCCCAGAGACAAACGGTATAATTATGCTCTACTTTTTTAAAGTACATATAGAGCTTGAGCTCTGTTCAAAGTGCGCTGCTTGCAACAAACTCCACAAGAAATATGCAGCTCTACAGAGTACAAGTGGCCTATTCAGCATGTACGGTGCATTTGTTTGTGTGTACATGTAAGACAGAGAGAGAGACGGAGTGAAAGAGGGTGTATGTTTTGTTCCCAGAAAAGCTTTTTTATCCTACACATACAATAAATCAATTGCTAACAAAACACCCACTTTCAAACATCTTACTCCCACCCCCTTTGGAAGTACACACTCAAAACACACGCACACATACACTTCTTCGGATGCCAACACACTCTTTCACATACACCATTAGGATTCTCATACAGCAGGGTCTTTTGTTTGTCACCATCTGTGCCTGGAGGACTAAATCAAATGAGGCAGAGGAGGAAGGCAGTGAGAGAAAAGGAGGCTTTCTGCTGGTGGAGGACCGCTCTTCTGTCTCATCCTGGTGCAGATGGACCCTGCTGCTGCACCCGTGGCCTCATGCCCAGAGAGCAACAGCCACAGAGCAGCAGCATAGTGGGGGCTATGAGGTGGGTGACAGGCACGTGTGTGCGGTCATGTGTGTGTCTGTGTGTGTGTGAGATGCATGATTCAGAGGCTCAGTTGACTATGTGTGGTACAGACAAAAACCACAAAAATAAAAGGGACTTTTCTGAGTGTGACTGCTGTATGTGTGTGTGTGCGTGAAATATTCTTTCCAAACAGTATCCTGTGTGTGCTGCATGTGTCATCATGTGTCGCTCTGCGTGTGTGTGAGTGTGTGTACAGGCACATGTTCAGAGTTGTGATGTAAGTGTCCTCACTGCATGCATGTGTGCATACTAAAAACTTTGATGTACATGTTGCATGCATCAGGCTGCATCAAATGATTACTTGTGTTAGCGATTAATTACTTATCCAATTAATTTGATTAAATGTTTTGTTGGTTCTGAAAGTCACATCTTTATATTACTAATTCTTTCTAACCAACAGTCAGTCCAGTTAGCTTGAAAACTGGCAACAATTTGATTTCCAAAATAGTTGCAGATTAATTATCTGTTAATTGACTAATCAACTACTTCTTACAGCTCTCAGCTGTAAGTGTGTTTGCTGTTGTCAGTATATTGTACAGCAGAGAGCCTAAAATAAACAGAGAACTTTAAAAACAGCTTTGGAGAACTAAAACTCCTAATGATATGCTTGCCTTCACTTGCCAAAATGATGTAAAAAGCAGTTTTTTATAACAACAGTTGTCATCTTAACTTGAATTCAGCCACTATAACACAGGTATTAAGCAGGTTCTTTTTTTCACACTTGCAAAAAGCATTAATCATGTATAGTGCTAAAATGAGCAGCTAAATGGTTTAATTAACTACAATCTTGATAAATCAATTAACATCTTAAATCATTTAGCAGATGAAAGGATTGAGGCTTCATATGATTGTAAATTGAATAGTGACAGATTTTTGACAGTTAGTCAGACAAAACATGCAATTCAAACACATCACCTTGGCTCTGGGAATTTAGGGATATGGGAATCTTTCAGATTGTTATTGTTTTTTCCACTCAAACAATGAATACATTAATCTAAAACCTAAATGATAGATAATGGCAGAACTATGAGTTGCAGCCCTGAGGACATGCACTAATTAAATGTAACCCTCTTTGTTCTGCATGTTTGTGCAGTAGTGTAGTTTCTCTGTGCTCCTACCTGTGTGCAGGTATCCGCCTTTCTCCAGCTACCAGTACGACATCACACAGCTGTCGGGACCTCAGGTAACCTTCCATCTTGCGGAAGGTGGCGTCGGCGTGGGACAGGGCCGTGAACATACACTCCTCTGGACATGCACATGGCTCCATCGACACGCAGGAGGACAGTGTGGCGCTGCTGTTAGACGTCCTGTGCAAAGGCAGGCATTCACACAAACACACGGACAAACAGAGACAAAGAGAAGGAGACAGGAGCTTTGAGTGCATGTGTTGGTGCTGATTCTCTTTTGTTCAAGACAAAGAGACAGATGTGTGAAGAGAGCTACACCAGCTGCTCTGTGTCATCTTTTTCTTTGTGCCATTCCCTCACACATATTCACTCTCTCCTTCACTTCTCAACAGGGTTACTGTACGTCGCCAGAAGCAGACAAAAGCTCTTTAATGGTCCAATTATTAGGAGTAAATGGCCAGATAAATTTAGCCCACTTAAAAGAGAAGCTGCCAATTAAATAGCTGTGGGAGCCGAGCCCATAGGATGTGCAGTAATTTACTCGGCTCCCTAATGGCAACCCGTTTCCTTGTATCTATACCAACAACGAGAAACGAAGCAGTGTTTTGGGCCAGGATGGCTTCAACATTCCTTATTCACTGGTGGAAGTGTAGCAGCCCAGGGCTGTTATGTGTTATTCTTTCTGTCTGAGCTGATGAGGTGTGAGTCGGTGTGTGCATGTGTGTTCATCAAAGACAAGCAAGAAGTATAGCTACCCTGTGAATTATCAGCCATCATGGCTCCCAAACCAGCATTTAATTTATGAGAGCCAGGGCTGTACTTCCATTTTTAATTTAACAGCAGAAGTGGCAGAACTGGCCCTACAGCACAAAGAGATAAGAAATGAACTGATACTCCAAGGATGATATAATGTTAACTCGACAGTTAAAGAGAAATTACACTCTTTTAGGGATGTGTGTCTGTGTGTGTGTGTTTCTTGCAACTCAAACTTTCCTAAATTGCAATTTTCCACACACATATTCTCTTAGCAAAGAACAGAGACATTCTAGAAAGACAGCAGAAAATGTGGCTTGTGTACAAAAACTGTTCCCTCCTCTGATGATTTTAAAGCAACTCTCATCATTCCTAAATTAATGATGGATCACATGACTATTTGAATCCATAGAGAATTGTTTGCAGTTTCCTTCAGCTCTGTGGAGCATTTGACAGCCATTGTTTATATGTGGTTTAGGCCTGCAACTTCACTGTTTTGGTTTACGATGTATTGCAAAAAACAGAAGCTTTGATAAACTTACAGTACAGTAGCTGCCCAGCCTCAAGCGACATAGAGACAAAGTTACCCCTTAGTTTGTCAAGCATTTAGCTCTCAGCATGTGGTAAAGATCAAAACCAGAGCTTATCAACTGTCAGAATATAAACTGGCAACTATTTTGATAATCAAATTATGGTTTAAGTAATTAGTCCAAACATGTTCTAGTTTAATCCTTCTGAAATTTGAGAAATTGGGAATTTTCTGTCATACATTACAATAAACTTAATAGCTTTGGATTTTTGGACTGTTGGTCTGATAAAACATACCATTTTCAGGTGTCACCTTGGGCTCTGAGAAATTACACAGGGCATGTTTCACCATTTTCTTACATTTTATGGACAAAGCAATTAACTATTCAATCAAGAAAAAGAAAGAAAAGAAAAGAAAAAATGGGCAGATTAATCAATAATGAAAATAATTGTTGCAGCCCTGTTAGGTAGCGAAGCAGAAACACGACTCCAAATGAATGCTAATGTTTCTCCGTGTCTGCTGGATGTCGTTTATAGCCTCTTTCTGCTGCTCCCAAGTAACCAAACAAAAATCTGCTATAGCGGATTTAAAGCATTCTCTGGAAAAATTGTGATTTGGGGCTTTAGAAATTAAATGGACTTGACCTGAATTTAAAATAATCTCAGACACTGCAAAGAAAAGTTAGAAGAAAATACTGGCATCCAAGGCATTCACAGCACATGCACACATGCGGGTATGTGTGTGTGCTGCTGCTGATGTGCTACAGCGGGAGTCATCTTCCCTCTGCCTCTGTCCTCTAGTCCTCTATATCCGTCTCCCGTCCTCACTTTTATATCTCAGGCTAATCTCATCCATCACTCACTTCATTCCACCTCATCCCATCATCCCAACATCCATCTTTGCCTGACTTCTCCCTCTTCCCTATCCTAATCTAACCCTCCAAGGAGGCTTTTTGGCTAGCTTTCCTGTCCTCCTAATGTGTGTGTGTATGTGTGTGTTTGTGTGTATGTAGACGAATGGTGTGGTTAAATACTGCCAGAGGAGATGGCTTTGAAGTGGGGTAACGCTGCCTTCCAGTCCCCTTAATTGAGCCTGGCAGGGACTCAACATTGACAGAAAGAGAAACACAGGGAGCGAGAGACAGAGGGAGAGACAGAGGGAGAGACAGAGAGAGAGAGAGAGAGAGAGAGAGAGTCTGGGGCGAATCAACACCATGCAGCCAGATTTTTTAAACCCCTGCACCAGGCAAGGACACTCACACCACTGTCATTCAGTGTCTCTCTCCCTGCCTCTCTCTCTTTCACACACACACACACACATACATACATTTGCACGCACACTCCCTGGTGATTAACTATCTAGCCTGATTAGCCTGTAGGCTAACAGCTAATGCAAATGAAACTTGGTTCTGTAAGCTGATATACGATGTGATGATACAGCCAGCCTGGTCACATGTTACCCCCTCCGTGACACACATACAAACGCTTTTGTTTCCCAACACATTAGAAAGGGGGAAAAAGAAAGAGGGCAAATGAATGGACAAGGGTGGGCAAGGATGAACACGGGACAGAGGGAGAGAGAGAGAGAGAGTGAGTAAGGGAGGCACACCAGGATTAAAGGGGGGAAATAACTGGGTGGGGTGAAAAAGTAAAGGGAGAGGAGGAGATCAGTGGAGTCGAGCCGAGCCATCAGCCACTCTGGGATTCAGTACGCGTCCCTTCCCATGATCCCACTTGGGATTCTGCCACTCGTGTTCTTGGAGTATCATACTGTACACAGGAGCTCTCAGAGGGAGGGGATGAATTGCATACAGAAACACAGACACACACAAATCACAGAACATACATGCACAGAGCTGCACATGTATGCTGCAGAAACTAATATCTGTGTTGGTATGGCAACCATAACATGTGCAAGGACCTGGCTATATCCATGCACATGCACAATACATGCTCAAATTCTGTTCAGGTTCATATCTTAATTCCTTCTTTGCCTATGCTAATGAGGCTGGTGTGTGTACGTGTGCATTACTATTAAGCAGAAGTAATTTTCTGTGTAAGCGCAGCCAGACTCCCATCATCACTGAAGATGTGACAGCAAGCCTTGCATAACAACAGATATTTTTAAAACCATGTTCCTCTCTCTTTCTGTCTTTCTTTCTCCCGCACACACACACACACAATCATACACATCTGCATTGAAAACAAATGGGGTGTAGAATGAGAGCGCATCAGACAATCCATTTTAAAAAATACATCAGCTCCTACTCCCACTGAAAGCTGTTTTAAAGTAAGTGTGTGTGTGTGTGTGTGTGTGCGCGCGAGTGTGTCCTATGAATCATTTATATTTTCTGATGTGTGTCTTGGGAACACACTGTATAATAGGAGGCTTTCAAATGCATCATTATGCCAGTATAGTAAACACACACACACACACAACCTGTATTTCTCCCTTTACTTCATCACATTTACTGCTGCATCATAATAAAAACATACATTTTGGAGAAGAGTTATGATGCCCTAATTGCTTTGTTTTGCTGTCTCCATGGCAACTATTAATTAAACGCCGTTTCACAGGACAACAGCTGGACAGCCCCGACAAGGCAACACACACTCCATCGTGCATGTGCACACAAGCATGCAGACACTGAGCACTGAGGATTGTGAATAAAAGAGAATCACTCACTGAAGACAAAACAATATAAATGTCAAGTGCAGTACGATGCTACATGCGGAGCTCGGCCCTGGAGTCACGTTGTTAATTTGACTCTGAAAATCCCACATTCACAAGAGAGAGTGGGTTTGTGTTTGTCTTCTGACAGACTGGTTAGTGGAAGCTCATTAGGAGGTTGAGGGGAGAAATCAGTGTACCACATGCTGTCCCAAAGGTATTCAGCCTTCATTTTCTCTCTCCTTCTCCCGCTTTATATCTGTATGTAATGAGAGGTCCTCCACAGCTGCATAATGTCTGGCCTGCCTCTTACTTAGTGATTGTCCCTTTTCTATATGTTCAGCAGGGGCAGACTCACACTTTCCAGCTGCCAATATTGGCGATTATAACAGTAAAGGGACAAAACGAAATGCAAACTATATAAGCAATGCACTATAATTTATTGACTACAATATGGTGGTTAAATGAGATCAAACAGGACGATTCATCAAATCACTCCATAAAAATCCTTATTTGCTTGTCTGTATCCTCCCAACTGTAAAAGATAACGCAACCGGTGAAAATGCTCTTTACTTGCCTTAACTTTCATGGAGTGTGTGTGTGTTTTGTGAATTTCATCGACTTTATTGTGGACAAATTTTGCTCTACAACTTTTAGCTACAAGTTCCTGAAGCAGACACCTCAAACCTCTCCCTCCTACCTGCAGGAGCTGGAGTCGGTTTCCGGGTGGTTATCCTCGGTGCCCGACGCTGCCGGCGCCGCCGCCTCCTCCTCAGCCCCGACATGAGCGGGTGGCTCGGGTACCAGCTGAGGCACCGGGGCCTCACCGGGGGGCTCCATGCTCGTCACCGGACGGGAGCGACGATGAGGCGGCGGTGAGACCCACGACAGCGCCGCGGCAGGGCTCCTACACTCTGGCTGGCTGAAGGAGCGGGGGCAGGAGCTCCCCGTCGCTCCAACTGCCGCTCCCCCCGGACCGCCCCGACTCCCCGCCGGATCAGCAAACTTTCTGTTGCTGCCGTTACACAGGTTAGACCCAGCGCTGCCGCTGGACACCAGCCCGCTGTGACCCCCGGAGCTGGGGTTTGCGCTGGCTGAATTCGAGTTGCTACAGCCGCTAACTGAAGGTCCTTCTCCCGAGCTGCTGCCCGCTCTCCTCCCGGAAAAGTAGTCTCCAAGCGGCGGGGAGTGAGGCGGAGGGACCGCGGGGTGACCGAACCACCTCCATCGGATCCTAAGGATCTGCTTCACATCGAACTCCTTCCGCGAGGAAGAGCCCGAGCCGCTACTCGACATTCCAGGGCTCGACACGAGGAAATGGCGGGGGAGAGCCCGTGCCGCTCTGCCGTTAAAGCTGCACACTGTACTGCACGCGCGTCTCTCCTGGCAACCGCACGCCCGTTAACCGCGACTGGATGTAGAGAGCGGAATATAGCGGAGTATATGGAGAGACAGAGAGAGGGAGGGAGAGACTGAGGGAGAGAGAGGGAGGTCTACACAGAGTTTTAACGTCAGTGCCAAAGCCTTTTCATGCACAAACCAAACCACAAACATTCACCACAAGGACAAATTAATGTCACATTTCTGCCAATGAGACCACAGGCATTTTGCAGCAGAGAGGAATGATCATTATTGTTATTATCATCATCATCATTATTCAACAAGGCAGACAATCAATCAATAAGAGTGGATGGAACCCACCATTCAGTCTATTGGTCAGCAGTATAGGCTATATAGCTTAATGTTTTCTCTTTGGGTGTGCATGTGTGCTGTTTGGAGCAGCAAACATCGAACATAGTCTCTCTCTATTTATATTTCCCCTTTTTACCTGTATTGCTATTTATCAATCTAGATTGTTTGATGTGAGTTTCCGAGTGCTGCTGAAGATACTGGCAGTAGACTAGAGGTTTCTGATTTAGGGGTGAACTGTATCTTTAAGTCTTTAAAATGTCAGACAGCAGTGTAACATTCCTATCACAATTTTCTGAAGCCCATCTTCAGACAGTCCCAAAACCAAACATACTGAGTTTACTAGCCTTTAAAAATGAAAAAAATCCGTAAATCACCTTTCAAAATCGAGAACAGAACCATTGAATGCTTGTAGACTCATTTTTGAGGTATGGAAGCATGTTTATCTCATTTACAGTAGCCTATCCATGGGTTTTGGATTGCTGGATGTTGTTTTTAAATATTTTGTTACCCTCAATAGACCAAAATATAACTGATCAATTATCAGAACAATCAGCAGAGACAGGCTACAGCCCTCACTGTATTACTCACACAGTATGGTAAAGCATGTTGGGGTTATGACTATAGTTTTTGGTTAAAATTAGTGTGAGGCTGTACATAGAAAAATATCAGATTTGGTTCGGGTTATAGTCTGCAGGGAACAAATAAATGCAATGTCCTTTTTCATGTGTCATTGTGACTGTGTGTGCCTGCCAGAACATGAAGGTTTGTGAGGCTGCAGCAGCCATCATTACATGTTAATCAAAGACTCTGAAATGTAATGAGGCGGTGGACACATCCTCTTTATCATCTTCACTTCCACCCTGTCTGGCTGTCTTCACTCACTCCTCCCAACACCTTTCTCTCCGTGAGTCTCGTCTCTGTCTTATTGCCTCCTAATCACACTTTGTTTAGAAACCTGGCTGCAATAAGCTGCCGATTTTGTTGTTTGAGCAGATATTGGAAAACAGAAAATAGCCGGCATTGCTGCGAATCACCACAGTGGGGGACCTGAGTGTCCTTGAGTATGAAATTGTCTTCCCCACATGCACACACACCTCCTTATTCCCCTCTCCCTGTTTCTCCACAAACCATTTGTTCTCCTCCACCCATGACAACACTTCCTTCCCGTCTACCTTTCCTTCTCCTCCCTCTCTTCTCTCTATCTGCAATGCAGCAGCTATTCATAGACAGTAATGATCAGTGGGAGCGGGTCCTGTGGGAGCCATCTCCATCCAGAAGCCCGGGGCACCCAGCATGCCAGCAGCGGACCAGCCAGCCAGTCAGAGCCTTCGTCAGTAACCCCGGGACGACCACAGGATGTGCCGGAGCCACGGAGCCGGAACACAGTGTGTTCTGGATGGACTCTCACCAACAGGAGGGGAGGGATGCTTTAGGAGCCCCACTCCAGCAAAAATCAATAAGTCAAACAGCCGAGGTCAGTTTGTGAATTATACAGACGGGAGATGTGTTACTCATAAATTGGCCCCACAGACTGACAGCCAGGCCAGAGACTCATTTTATTCCATGAATAAATGACTGAACGGAGCAGATGAATACTGCCGATTTAACTTTCACCGCTTTTGTGTGCCAGATTCTGAGAAACACTGGGCTTTTCTTCAGCTTCAGGATGCACTGACAACTAAGTGCAGGACCACCCTGCTGCTCTATCTGATCAATACTACAAGTCAATACACACACTCACACTCACACACACAGAGGCTGTGTCTGCAAGGAGCAAGCAGCAGCAGTATCATTAAGGCAGAGAAATAACAAAAGGTCAGAGCAGAGGAGCCAGAAACAAGACTTCACACATCAAACGTCTCGCTGTTTTGGATGATTTTTTGTTAAAAGGGACATATGCTCATTTTCTGGCAGTATTTTTAGTTTCTACTAGAACTTGTTTATATGCTTTAATGTTAGAAACAACATTATTTCTCTCATACCATCTGGAGATACCTGTTATTTCAACAAGATCTTGACCCCAAGTCGTATTTTAGTGGCCGTACAAATGACCTATATTGACGTTTGTGAGAGTGGACCAGTCAGGTACTGTCCTTCCCTCTGAAATGCTCAGTTTTAGTGCCTGTCTCCTTCAGTTCTCATGGAAATGCCCATTTTGCTCTTATTGGTCAGTGTTTCAAGGTCTTCTGCATTTGCACTCTATGGGTTTTGTGTAATTATTGCAGCTCCAGCCCCCAGGAGGTAAGCTGGGCACAAATGTGGATTTACAACTTCTGGGTCCATCACACGATGCCTTGGGGCATTAAATGGATAAAAAGACATCAGTAAATCAGTTATATGTTACTGAAATTCACATCTCCTGCAAAATGACTGGTTTCACTATCAGAATATGATCCATTAAAAATTGGAAAGTTTAGAAGAGCCACATGACTGAATTATTTCATCCCCATTCAAGTAAACAGATTCTCTGAAGTCTCTGTTATGCATGCTCTTTTTGGCTTCATGCACCATTAAACAACAACTTCCAGAGACCAACACTAATCCAGTTCTCTTCAGCCAGGGAATGACTGTCACCGGACTGTGGCGGCACTTTTTACCTATATATATTATAGTTGTGACATCACAACCTTAAAGAAGTCCGACTGCTCGTTAAAAGGCAGTTTCTGTATATGGTCTGTGTGCATTTCTCCATGTATTGGGTGTTTCAATACTTTTACAGTATCTATATCGCAACTAGACCTGTTTTATGATAAAAGAAGAGACAATGAAATCTCTCTTTTTACAAAATGGGACCTTTAAAACACTAAGTGATTTAATGGAACTAACTTTATTACTTCAAGCGAGAGTATGCACACAGAGAGTCACATGCTCTTCTGTCCACAGAGTCCTGACACAACTCCAAAAGAAATCAAAGACCCAGAGAGTAAACCCATGCCGCTCTGCAGCACTCACGATGGAAATGCCGTCCTGTTACTGGGGGAGGCTGGGAATGAGACTCTGAGGGGGAATGAAGCTGAGGAATGACGGGCCATTCAGCTCTGGTCTCCTTCAGTTGGATCTAATCATTGGTCACTTGGCAGGAGCCTCCTTGAGCCGCCTACTGTTATTGGTCTCCTGGCTGTGGTAGTCCAAGGCTATCACTCAAAACTCTCCAGCACAGCTTTACAGCCGTACAGCACTGTGGACACACAAACACACAAACATATAAACACAAACACACACCCGAGAAAATGACACCATGAAATCCCATTCGCACACACTTCACACTCGATAATCATCCTGTTTATGTGCATTCACACATGCAAGCATGCATGCACACACACGCAAATGGCAGCACGCACACCCGTTTATGCACGCTTTGTACTCTATAAGCATTGAACTACACACTCACCCACACAAATACAAATACAGAGCCAAATAAAAACAGGTAGCAGTCATCTGGGGAGAGCTGTCGTAAAAAGATTTTATGGGGCCAGAAAGTGAAACATTATCTGTCTGGCCCGTCTGCGATGATCAGCTCATCTCACATGACTGATGCTCATCCTCCAATGGCTGTCTTCCAATCTTCCTCTGGCTTCCTGTCTCTCTCTCCCCTCTCTTCCTGCTCTCTGTCTTCTTTTTCTTCCCTGCACTGTGTCCAGTTTTGAAATCTTCTCCTCCCTTCTTTCCTCCACGCCCGCACTCTCCCATTTTCTCCCCAATCTCCTTCCCAACCTCAATTTCCTGCTCCCCATCCCTGCTATAATACCGTGACACACAAGGGAATGTGTGTGTTTGTGTGTACGTAATGGTGGAGCTGTGGCTGTGAGTCCCTGGGGTGGAGACCTGCAGGAACGAGCCATTGCTCTATATAGGCTCACAGGCGTATACACATCATGACTTATATGCATATGCCCACACACTAACACACACACACACACAGCTTTGAAAAATATGAGCCATACATCCACTATAGATTCTGCATGCATACACACAAAACACAAGGACATACTTCCATTCAAGTCACGGCCCCCTCATCACACACACAGACAAAAACACACACACCCTTGTACACATGCTCACTGCCAGTTTCCGTTGTGTAATCGCAGTGTTGGTTGGTACTGTAGCTGCAGGCGAGTCTGTCCTTGAGACTCAGAGCAGGCTCAGACTGGCCAAGCAAATAATTACCTCTCCACATCGACACGCCGGCTCCTCCCAACACATGAACGAGATGGAGGGAATGTGTGTGTTTGTGTTTGCAATTAAATTGATCTTGAGACACAATATTCAATATTATTGAACAGAAAATAATTTTTTTTCACACAGGCAAGAAGGCCTGCAGGGTGGAAGGAGACTCAAGGTTTGAGCATGTGTATTTCAGTGTGTGTATGTGGAATCTAAGTTTTAGACCTTGGCAGTAAGGGCGGGCAATTTTGCAAAACAACATTTTGGCTGGTCCTCACTTTGGGAAGGACAATAGGCACCAACCAAAATGCAAATTAACTGGCAACAGTTCATTTGGAGATAAGGCTGTGTTACTGTTTCTTCAGACCAAACAAATGTTTTGCATTGTGCAATTACATACAAAGTCAATGCAAAGATGGAGGTAAACGGGGGCTTGTTTCATTCTATCCAGGTGACGACATGAATGCAAAAGCATTTGCATAAGTTGGAAATGTTCAACTTGGGGGAAAAATTTGTGTGCTGCAAAAGTAAGTATAGCGATTCTCCTGTATAGCACAGCACTGATGGATTCAAAATTCCATACAGAAAACAAACATGCTAAGAGTTGTTTGCTTGTCGTCCTGCAAACAAACCTGGCAAAGCATGAATTCAGACTTTTTTACAAATTGGCATCATAGTGTAGTTATTTCAGCATGCTTTGATCCCTTTATTGCAATAGATTCACAACAAAATCTGTTTAACATGGGATCATGCCGCTGTATTGCTGTAGTGGCAGTCATCCAGATGTGACCCCAGATATTGTTACCTCTGGATGATGTCATAAACCCAGAAACAACGACTGCTACGACAGGTACAAAGCAGCTGTAGTGGTTACATTAGAGCCTTGTGAGTTACAGAACTAAACACATATGATCCCACAGTCAAACCTGCACAAGTAACACAAGGGAAAAAATGTTGTGTTTGTTGTGCACACAGCAGTACACTAGTTACTAGTTACACTAGCAGCTAAAGTAGTCTTGAACCAGTCGAGATGATGTGCGAGCTAAAGAAGTCTCATGAGCTCAATTCTAATTTTTTTCCATTTTCCAGCTTTCCAACTCATCTGACATTCATGTGACATCACTTAAGACAATTTAGCAGATTTTGCACAGCTCCCTCTGGAGCCTCAAACCGTTTAATACAACTTTTTTCACACTTACGGTGGCAGGGGCTAGGTAAAGTACTATGTTAATGAGAGGCCTCACAAGTATGGAAGTCCTGCATGTGTGTGTGTGTAATGTGGATAAAATGCAGACCACCTTCAGCTGGTAATTTCCCTCTTATCCCCCATCACATCAGTCAATAGCAGAACCACACAGATCAAGGACGGCATTCTCTGTGGTCTGTGTGTGTGTGTGCGCTCTTGCGTTGAGCTCTATCTGCATTCAGGGAGTGTGTATTTTAGCTCCAGACGGACTATGTTGTCCCAGTTTCCCGAGAAGTAACTAATAGGAGAGATGAAAGAATGAAAGAAACTCGACATCAGTCCATCAGCAAATTTTAGATTCCACACTTTGCTGCTCCTCCCCCACCCTCCCTTTCTCATGTGTGTGTCATCAGACAGAAAACTGTGCAGTAAAGTTCGCAGGGAGGATTCAATCTTGCCACAATCAGAGCGAACACAGCCTCGCCCCGCTGATCAGTGGAGCGACTCGGCCATTTCTTTAATGCCTGCTTTTCTTTTCTCTTCTTCTTTTGATCACATCCTGTAATAACCTCCTCCGTCCATCTACTAATTTCCTCCTCCGCTTCTCTCCCATCCATTACCCTTGTTCTCTCATTTCTTTTGCCATCCTCCCCCCCTTAAAGAGATGGATCCACTGTGTGAGAAAGACCCACGTTAATTAGGTGTGTCTTGTGTGTGCGACTGAGAGCAGATACTGTAGATTGCAATGAGTGAGAGGGAAAGCAAGAGAGAGAGACAGACAAAGGATGAGGCAGAGAGGAAGAAAATGAAAGCCTGTGTGATCTGAGACATGGGAACAGAGCGGCTAAGGATCAAAACACCCAAACTGCCCACAATTACATCTCGCCTTGCCCTGAAAGAGGGAGGCACATGCACACTTTTATCTGATATTATATCGCAGCAGAAACCTTCCATCCCTCTCTCTCTGCACAGAGACTTTGACACACTTTTACTGCCATGTTTTATTCAACACAAATGTAGAGAGAAAGAGATGTTATTGAGTGTGTGTGTGTGTGTGTGTGTGTGTGTGTGTAGTTAAAAAAGATGTGTGCTGTATGGAAAGCATTTTTCAATGAGGTCTGGGAGGCAGAGAAAGCACACATAACACACACTCTCATATGCACACAAGGCTTTGGACTGCCCAAGTGTGAACCAAACTGTCCAATTACTTTGATCCATGCCTGTTGCTGTGGGAAGAGAAAATAGTTTCTCCCTTTTTGCCTTGAAGCACATCACCTGGGCACACACACACACACACATACACACAAATACAAGGTAATGGCTATGGCCTGGCTCGCTAGCTCTGCTTCTTCTAATTGCCCAAGAGGAAAAAAAAAACAGGGAGGGAGAATGGAGGATGCAAACTGCCAAATTTAACCACATTTGTCGAGCTGTGCATCTGTTAAGCAACCCCAGAGCACGAAGAAGAGGAAGATGATGATGATGGGAGCAGCAGGAGCTGAAAAACAACGGCTTCTGGCGCTCATCCAGTCTAATCAAACTCTGTGTTATATCAGCTCCCGTCCAAACACAACACATATACATCTTCTGTGAGCAGAGGCAGCCATTGATCTGTGGAGGCCTGACATTTGGCCTTGTTGTGCGCACCTGTTCAACTCTGACATTTAATTCTGCTGCTGTGGGACAAACAGAAGTTTATGAGCAGATGCTATGAGATTATATGACCCCCGACAAATCACACTGTGCCCTCCAGCAGCAGCAGCAGCAGCAAATAGAACAAAGGGTACCAGAGTCCATCCAGCAGCAGCATGGAAACCTTGATCAAACACTTATTGTTATTGATCCCCCAAAACAAAAAGAATTACTCCAAATGTGGATGTTTAACTGCTAAAGAGTACACGTCTTTATCATGTAAAATGTAGCAGCAAGGCTGGTATCAAGAGAAGAAGAAATCCCTGTACCTGCATTTTTATTTTACTTTTAAAAGAAAAATATCAAATTGATTTTGATATTCTTTGATTTGTTTTTTAAACCATCGAACTGATTTATTTCCTTAACTTTTTCACCTTAAACTTCGGATAAGTTCCTCCAGTCAAAGTGCAAAGACGATCAATCCTTTTTCATCGATCCAGAGCACACCCTTTACGGTCACGTCTTCTCCATCTGTTACCATTTTTTAAATACGATCATGTCTACTTATCATTTCATACCAGCTGTTAAAAGTTATCCCAGCTTAACACCAGCCTTATACCTGCTGAGACAGATTTTCCAAGTATTTTGGGGGCATATTACAGCTTAACTGTTAAACTATTGCCTTTTTACATATTGTGCAGACACAGAGCATGATTTGCATTTATTTGGAGTTGTGTTTTGAGCCACATGATGAATGTAAACAACTGGTTTGGTCTCCAACTCCTAACTTGACTCACTAGATGGTTTGTTAAACTGAGCCATGTGAGAAGTTGCCAGTGGAAAGTGCTTGGAAAAGCTTTGAAAAAATATACTTGGCAGATGATTGGATGAAACATCTGTCAATCACAGGCTCACAGTCAGTCAGGAGAAGAGCTGCTCTGATGAAGAAATACTCTCTAGTTCTGATAAAACTGATGCTAAAACCTTTTTGGAGCCTCCATAGTTGTTTTGAAACCAAGTCCCCTCCGTGTCATCACACAAACACAAACTACACCCCGTAGCCTCCATTATCATCTTGCAGGATGCTGATTTGTCCAAGCAACTACCGGTTCAACAAATGCATTACCTGAAGCCTGACAACATGAATTTTGATATCCAGATAAATATCAATGCATGGTAAGTTTCCTCCAATTCCTAAAGAACATTTCTGGCTCTTTAGCTGCTAAACACTCTGCTTTATGCTCAAATTAATGTTGTCTCTGCTGTTTGTTGCCGGGCAGGTAGACTACAGTGGGTTTATCTTTTATTTCTACTTTTCATTAATAAAACACTTGCCTGGGCTGTTAGAGTGAACCGAAGAAGTTGCCCACCCTTAAACCAAAACGATGATAATTCTCTGTGGGGTATGAACGACCCGTTTCAGATTAGGCACAGTCATTTGAGCCATTGTTAGTATGGAAGCATTAATTAGAGCAGCTTTGAAGACCAAAGTCAGAAGATTAAGATAGCTGCCATCAGCACAAAGAGATGGTGCAATTATATTTTATAGAGCAGCAGAGTAGAGCTATGCTAAGTAGGTGTAGGGAGACTCAAAAGAGCAACAGATAAACAAGTAGACTAATAACCAACCCACTTATTTTCAGTAGTCAGAAATTTTGAGCAAGAAGGTCCAAATTTACATAAATTACACCTCTGTGTGCAAAATGACACAAACGATCACTAATCCTCCTGTCTATGTGTGTGTGTGTGTGTGTGTGTGTGTGTCTGTGTCTGTGTCTGTGTGTGTGTGTGTGTGTATGGGTCGGGGTTGTTTGCCGCGGCTAAAATCGCTGATGCATGGAGTTTGCATCTGCACACAACAGGAGATAATACACATCCTGAATTATTGATGGACATGAAAACAACTCTATTTTTTCCTTTCTACTCTTTCTCTGTCGGTATCCGTCTCTCCTCCTCTCTGTCTCGTTCTCTCCCTCCGCCCTCAACCATTTGGCAGTTTAACAGCTCTCTAATGACAGTCAACTGGTCTCTCATTGGTTTTGTTTGCAAGCACATACATCCGCCCTAAACACATGCACACACACACCAGCAAAGACATTTTATTATTATGTATAAAGCAGGTGTTTGCTCTTGCATGATGCACTCGCTCAGGTCTTTTTGCAGGGCAGGTGTTAGGTGGAGGAAAGCAAAGTGCTTGCTGTGCAGTTCATCAGCACTCTCCTTGTCACTCCTTCCTCTGTCTCTCTCTCTCTCTAATGCTCCATAGCTTTTTTTCCTCCCATTTCCCTGCCGACAATCTTTCTCCATTTCTGTCCATCTCCACAAACCACATTTGTCTCTGTGTTATTTTCCCTTTCTGCTTTTCCCCCCCACGCTGCAGTGCCTTCTTATCCTGTTCACTCTCTTCCTAAATGGGCTGAGTGTTGAGGGAGGAGAGGAAGTACAAAACACATGGGAGAGAGAGATGGAAAGGGAGGGGGAGAGAGAGGAGGGGAGCATTTACGGCCAAATAAAAAGCAGGCCTTAATAATTCACTGTGCCCTGCTGCCACAAGCCAATCACAGCCCATCGCTCCCATAGAAAGAGAGTCACAAGTAGTTTGAGCGAAAGAGAGAAAGGAGGAACAGACAGACAGTCCCTCGATACTGTGATAAATTATTTGAGGTGATACACTGGTCTGAACGCTTTGAAACATTTATTCGGGAACGTCAAGAAAACTGAGGCATCCATTGAAGAATAAATGAACAACAAGAATGTTCGGGGTTGTCAGATCATGTTGTTGTTTTTTTTACTCACCACATGTCAGAGCTTTTCTGAATAAAGTAAAACATTTATAATATGTTGGACTTGATTTGGAAGTCAGAGACTTCAATGTGCCAGAACATTTTGTTCAGAAGGTCAATTTATAGAGCTGCCCAGAGACCTCAACACACTGCAACTTAAAACAACATTTATTGATTTTTTTGTTTGCCTGTTGGGGGCAGCAGAAGAAGCCATAAACACAACACTGACAAATGATCAGCTCGTCAGTTCGTGTAGCAGTCATTTATTTGTTTATCCTTCGTGAGATTGAGTGACGGTCGGCTGCCACATACACAGAACTGGAATCATGTCCACATAAATAATTTCGACTGCTCTTGTTGTTCTGTAGGAGACTGCTGCGGTGCAATGGCTGAGTTTATGTTTATTCTTTCACTGGGATTGAGAGTGGAGAGCGCAGTGAGCAGGTGGCTCGAGTTTTTTAGTTTGGGGGTGGGAGAAAATACAACTTGGAAGGGTTACAAGGGTTGTATTCTGTCTTTATTTCAAAGCTACTTATGGCATTTGCGAGAATCCACTGCGCCTGAACGAAAACAACCAATCAGAACCGGATAGTGTCAAACACAGCTGTCAATCATCACAATGACTGCTGGTGAACTGCAGTCAAACTGTCCAAACTAGGCAGGGCTGATCAAATACAAAACAGGATTAAGTTACTGCATTACCTATTTCTCAACTCAAATGTTTTCAGAAACATTTCTCAGCGACCGTTTAGCTGTAAAAGGAGAAAGCTAGTGACCCAGTCACTCTGGGAGACTCAAGGTAAAATATCTGGCCACCCTTTGATAAATAATGAACAGTCCCTGAGTGAAAAGGCCAAATCCATTTGATCCTCTGGCATCTTGAACACCTCTCTCTGTTAGGCCACATGCTTGCATTACATAGACACACAGGATAGGTCTATGTCACTTTTGTGGCTTTTCTATTTATTAACATTAATTCCCTTGAGGCTTGCACTACCATTAACCGTAATGGATACATGCTTCAGCCCAAACCTTAACCGAACCTTAATTTTACTCCAATGGAGACAGAAACCAATTTGTGCTGAAGACAGCCGCAGTGAAAAACAATTGAGGACTCCAGTTTTCCCCCCAATTAGACGAGCCATCTTCAATCAGCTGGTACTTTATCCCCTTAGTGTGACACACACACACACACACACACCTACACACACACAAACACAGATTCTACTGTACAGTGCAGTCCACTATGCTTCTGGTATGAAAGTAATAGATAGTGCCTGAGAGGCATTTTTAGCCTTTGGACGAGGCAGCGCTATCCAGCAAGCTCTCTGATTGGTCAGTCTGAGGAAGGTCACCTTACTCCCTCACCAATCATTGATCCATAAACCTATGAGACAACACAGGGACACAGAGGGAACACAGTGTGCATATACATAGAGAGAAATCGAATGAAAGAGGAGAATTAAAATGTGATCGATGAATATTATAATAACACGTACTACAATTTCGGCTGCTTCTGAGACTGAATGTCAACCTGATCCCACAACAGTCACTGCCCACGAGTCCCAATCTTAAAGTAATTAGTCAGTCCGTCGACACTTGATCAATTACAGATCAATTGCTCACTTAGTGTGAGTGTCTGGAAGTGATGGCTCAGTGTTTTATTTTGGCCGTTCCAAAGAAGAAAGAAAAGAGACGGAGGGACGAGAGAAACGGCAGCATTGACTTCACACATTAAGCATCAGAAATCAGTGAATCTTTGATTATTCGTCCTTCTCCTGCTGTAAGTATAATCCGAATATACATCACAAAATAGTCCCTTGAATGCTTTCAGACATTTTGAATTTAAAGATCAAATTCTTGCTTTTACATATCGTTGTCAAATGACTTCCTGTATATAGAGAGAACATTTCTCATTAGACCACAAATGAATAAATGCCGGAAGTCATTAGTCACATTTACATAGAGTCTGATACTCCGGTTAGAATTGGTTTGAAAGCCCAACACTGGGTAATATCGCTCCATATAAAGACGTCATTGAGAATAAACTGGCCCAAAGCAACTGAAACTTTAATTCTGTTGCAGGGTTTTCACTGGGGATGTTAACATACTTTGACTGTTAATACATGCTACAGATTACCGTTTGTTACTTTTCACGAGCCGATTAGGATAAAAATTGTACCAGGCAGAAGATAAAAGTGTTTACTTTCTGGCTGTGATCCCTCTGCAGAGTGTGGTCTGCTGAAACCAAAGAAGAAGAAGAAACAGCTTTGATTTGTCAACAGACTCGACCTAATGCATCATGGGTTATCTTTCCCCCTGCAGGCTTCAGCTAATGGCAAACAACAACAACAACTCCTTTCAGCATGGAAAAATTGATTAATATTCCCAGAAGATGTATATTATTGGATTCAGTCGCTTATACAGTCTGTAAAAAGACACTGTTGTTCCATGTTGGATTACAAAGCTTCTGAAAATGATACTATGGAACCGGAGAGCTGTGACAGTGACGAAACAGATGTAATTCAAAGTGTGTAGACCACAGCGCTCCAGGGATATTATAAAAATAATGATCAGAGGACTTTTGATGTCGTATACCTCAGGTTCTTATTTCTTGATTGATAAGAACACAAAAACTGCCCTGAACAGACGATAGATATCCGTCTCCTTGGAGCTCATCAAACATGATGTATTTATGTCTTTTTTGTGCATGTCACACAGCTCTGAATAAATACATCAGCACATGTAAACACTGGATTGTATTCAATAATATTCAATGTAAAACTCTAACTGGGAATCTTCGATCGGAGAGATTTCGATCTGAATGAAATACAGTGTGCATCTTTCTGTTACTGCAGCTACTGACTGGAACAGAAGCAGAAACAGCAGGCTGTGAGCTAAGTGGGAGCACCAACAAATAAATGGCAACATAAGTCAAAACAGAAAAAATCTGGTATTTTCCAAAGTGGGTCTAACTCACATAATTGTGTCCATCTTGACTAATGAGTCATGCATGCTTCCCGAGCCCCAACTCCACAGAAAAGACTCGGAAAAACTCAGAGACTCAAACAAAACACTCTTTATTCTGAAGCTTTCCAGAATCTCACTTTTACATACAGTTATTTCAAATGCGTGTCTCCGAGATGACGGAAAATAAAGAAATGAACCCTCTGGATCAGCTACTACTGCAGCTTACTGTATGTGGATCTACAGGGGAAACCTGCCAATAAACAGACAGCTGCCTCTTAATACGAACACTTTGTTTGTTTACATCTGTGAAACTAATGGTTGCCATCAATGTAGAGTGTGTGCTTGCTACAAAGTAACAAATGAGATCAGGTTTGTTTATGTTATTGTCCTCTAAGGAAATTTGGTTATTCCGTTGAATATTACTGTGGAAGAATGAGTCCCTCCACTTTGATTGCTATTAGGAATAGAGTACAGAGATGAAGAAATAGAGAGAATGAAGCATGAAAGACAAAGACAGGCAGCAGAGGTCCTGCAAGACGATGTACCAGAAATGTCAAATTAAAGTTTATTTTTGAAAGCTTTGGCAGGCTTCCAATATTCTCATTTAACATGACCCACTGTCAAAACAAAAATTAAAGTTTTCATATAAAGCAGACCCTCCTTGCCCAAATGTAATTCACAACCTTGATAGTTTTACACCGTTAAATAGAACATTCATGTCTGTCCTGTTGGGAGTCAAACAACCTATGAAATTGTGAAAAACCTTAAAGAGCATTTAAGGCTGTTTTCTTACATTTAGTTTAAATATATATTGCTTCAAACATCCAAGAGCAAGTTTGCACCAAAGTGCAGGATAAAAGGATCCTGGCAGGATGTAACACGTTTAGTATAAGAATTAGAGGTCATGTCAACGGTAAGAAGGAGAGGAGGAACAGGCAGGAGACCTGGTCGGTAATTACTGGAGGATGTGGGGGCATTTAGAGGACGCTGACGCTGCAGCCTATCAACTCATAACTGGCCCTTAGTACTTCATATTTTAACACGAGGGAGCTTTTAGCATGCATCTGGTTTATTGAAAGAGTGAGCGAATGAATGAAATCATCAGATGGCAGAAGAGCATTTGAGATGTGTGTGTGTGTGTGTGTGTGTCCGAGGAGAGTCTGGAGATGGTGGTGATAAAATGTTAATCAAATTGTAATGGCTTGAATGTTCTAGCTGATGTATGATTATAATCATCCATGCCAAAAACGATTACAATTAACTATACAGAATTAACCTGCGTCCTCTGAATGACGGGATATTTCCTTTATGGAAAGCGCAAAACAGAATTTCATAGAAAATGCAGGAGAAGCCAGTGTCATTGAAATGTCAAATCTACCAGCTGGCTTCCTCCCAAAACATCTGCTCGCTCCTTTTCTAGCAAACTCATGAATATCATTATCCCAAAATAAAATTCCTAAAATAACATTTGCTCTCTTGCATGAGAAACTGTATTTGTGTGTGCCGCTTTCCATTATAACGTCAGATAGAAGGCTCATTTCATTCTCATTGTACAAGCTTCAATACAAGACGTGACAAGAATAGTCAGCTCTAGAAATACTGCACCGTTTACAAACCACATGGAGAGAAAGAGAAATGTTGTGTTCGTCCACGTCAAGCTCTTACAGTATATGCTTAAAGAGCTGGGTCATCACAGCACAAATGATGCAAACAAACCTCCACAAAAGCATCAGCGAGGCGGAACCACTCAGAGTGACACAGCACATTAGATCGTCCTCAACCTCCCGATCCACTTACAGTGACTCATTACAGCCTGAAGTGGAATCACTCCATGATGCTCATTAAATACTTGTTTGTTGCATTGTTGATCATGAATTAATTAATAAAAATGCATGGTGTTCAATTTAAAAAGTATTATCATTTCACTAAATGAACTCAAAACCACTTAACAGCTTTTCACTGTTATTCATTAGCACAGGAACTGACTCACTCAATATGTGACCAAAGTTGGAAGTCTCCTAACAACAAGTGCACACAGATCTTTAGTCTCATCAACTTCAAGTCTCTAAACAGGAGGAGGAGGCGCCAAGTCAGTCAAATACACAGCAGGCCAGCAGGTAGAATGAAGTTCAAGCTTAAAATAGGGAAAAAATAACCATTCAGCATATTGTCATTCAGGTGGTCTGAGAGAAAACTAGACATCTGCACCACCTATTGGCTCCGTGTCCATCCAAAACAATGAGCTGAAAGGCACTAAAAGGCTCCGTTGAGCTGAGGGGAACTGCAGTTGGGGTGATTCTGTGTGGGTTTTTCATAACAAGAGACATATTTTAGATTATGATACCCATGTTACTCATTTTAATATCAAACAAATCCAGTAAATGCTGCTGCAACACTTTTAACACGTACATCAAAATCTCCTGGTAACAAATACAGAAACAACAAATAAAGAATGAATGGTTCTGACTCTTCTGTGCTTAGAATAAAGGAGCTGCATTTCTCCCTCCACTCTTATATAAAAAGGAAATATTACTATCACTTTTGAGAGATCACTGCAAAGATTTTTGGATTGATTATTTCAATAAGAGATGGATTGTCTGGTTCTACCGACTGATGTCGGTATATAATGCGTCTATTTATCATGCATTTTATTGAGCTTTTATGTTTGTGTGTTTTTATTGTGTTTTTATTGTTTTTATGATGCATTTTTATTGCAACCCTGCCTGCAAGCCTGCTTTCCCTTTCAGGATAATAAAAGTTGATGGTGTGAGTTGTGACCAATAAAGCACTTTAAAGTGTAAAGTGTTCATGTGAAGTTATATCAACATAAACAGGATTCTAGGACCACAAGCAAGAGTGTGGATTTCATTTCAATTGTGATACATCGTATGTAAAACCACTGAGGTTCTACATCAGAAAACACAGCATGTGAATGCAGAAATCACCCTGTGTGCAGAAGCAGAACCGCTCATTTGTTCAGTTGGCAGGCTTGAAAGAAGGTGCAATCGGAGTGCATTGATTTTTGCTCATGTTAAAAAGCTTTTATTGACATGGCATTTTCTCACCAGAAAGGTTACAGCAGAGGAGAGAGGAGAGAGAGGGAGAAGGTGAAACATGAAGGGATACAAAAGAGATTCAGCACCATGATGGCTCTGCGCTTTCTGGAAATTCGCCCCATTTTAGCCCACTTTAGTGTGTGCTCCCCTTTGAAGTGCTGCCTCTCCCAGCACACATGAGAAGATGCGGCTGACTCTTCAGACCTTGAAAGTGTGTGAGTCGGCATGAGAGGCCCCTCCGTGTTTCTTTCAGAGAAAAGGACAAGACAAAGACTCAAGGACACGCGGTATACAGAGCACATATAACTAATATATAGCACACTGATACAGACAGACAGACACACAGACAAATTAGAGTCACAAGGAAGTCTGAAAACCTCCATCACCTTTAAAGGTTTGCTCATAATGATAATCTCTTTGTGAAACATCGTAATTTCTCCATAAAGAGTCATAAAGCTTCACAGTGGCTTCGTCTCGGGAGAGCAAGACGACGCCTTACTGCTGACACAGCACTAAATCACCATACTCTCCCTCCGTCTCCTCTCTCTCCTTCTCCTCCCCGTTTTTAATGGAAAAACATGCTCACTACTCGTACCTCATGTCCCACTATTTCTTTCCTATTTCTTTCTCCTCTAACTATGCTTGCAATCATTTTTAAATCACCTTCAGCACAGTCCATGCATTGTTAACAAACACACCATTAGCTCGATCTTTATTTAATTTTTCTCAAGATATTTTATGGCCATTTTACAGCTTTATTAATAGTGGGAGAGAGATGCTGCACTCGTTTCATTATTTTCTGTCTTATTGTACGTTCCTGTCATATTTAATCAAAAGTTAAAGCTAGTGTCCAATGAGTATTTAAATATGGTTGCCAATCAGTAAGAAAGTCAGAAAAACCCTGATAAGCATGGTGCAATTCATTTTTGAACCCCTGCTGTAGGTATAAAAAAAACTATTACAATATTTTGTGATGTGAGGTTTCACAAATAGCCTTATTTTTGTGTATTTTGTGTTTTGGCCTTAAGTGTAGACCTGGGGTAGTAAAGGAGACGAAATGAACACAAAAAACAACATGAGAACACGTCACAGCTTTAAACAGTGGACGTCCAGAGAAAGATCTAGAAGGCAGCGTTGTAGACAAGTCACTGATTCTCAGGTCCGAGTCTGGCTCGAGTCCTCAGTATTTTAGTCTGAGTCCAAGTCACCAAAGGAGAGCCAGAGTCTAATCATCAATACATGACTTAGAGTCCGAGTCCTGAGTCCCCAATGTTGACGTCCAAGACACTAAGAAGAATCTGAGTCCGATCATCATACAAGATATTGACGTTAACATTCCAAAGTCAACTTTGGAGTCATCAGACTGCGAGTCCGAGTCGAGTCCCAAAAATTCCACACATCCCTGCAAGAAGGCAATCCCCATCCCACCCGAGTCCACCTTCAGAGGCAGGTGTTATTACTTCTTCCCCACACAAACCACATCACAGAGAGGTGAGGTGAGGCTGAAGATCAGAAGCTCTGAAAGCCAGTAAATGATCTCTGAGCAGAGGCATTTCATTTTAGACTACAAACACACACACACACACACACACACACACCACAAACATACACACAGGGAATGACCCTCAAAGTGACATTATGGTTTGAGCCCTGGGCAGCAGATAAACCAGTTACACCTGTAATAATTACTGTAGATCAAACAAAAAACTGAAACTGCATTAAAACAAATCCAAACAAACCTGCTTCTCTCAACACCAACACAGAAAAGGTGTAGAGGATGAAAGAGAATTTCAAATCCCTGCAGCTACTGATGCTTTAGTATCTAAGAACATCATTGTGTCCATTTAAAGCAGATCCAGGGATTAAATTCAGGCATCTCAGCGAGGGCACAGTGAGGAGGATCAAATGTACAACATCTAATGCCTGGAATACAACCACAACCTGCGCTGAGCCTGCCGAGTGTTGTTAAATATCCTCTCTTGTACCTAAATCCCTAATCTCATCATGCTGTTACATTCAATCTCTAAACTCTCTGCATCAGATTCTGCAGTAATGCAGAGCTCCAAAAATAGCCCACATACACCATCTCTCCGGTGATTTCAGGCCGAGGTGACGCCGCAGACTGTCAGTGTGTCTGACAGCATTTAAGCTTAATGTTCATAATATTCAGCAAATCACTGGGTGCTGAAGAAAAGTGAAGTGCTGAGAAGGACGCTCGTCTTCTGTCTCTCAGACTTCTCACCCAGTCAGCATCCATGCTGCACTGGTGTGTTCATCATTAGAGCGTCTGACGGCAGCAGTAAGAGTGAATGATGTGACAGGCGGCGCTTCAGAACAGGTTACGACCCAACAAATCACTTGTTTGATTGAGTCCAATTATTAAAATGAAGCGTCGCCAAAACTCCAAAGTGGATGTTTGCTGTAAACAAGTCTAAAGTTCTGCAGTGATCTCTGGAGGTTCATAAACTAAATGAAACAAATAAACAACATAATGACTGAATCACTTGTATGAATTCGTCATAAAATGTGATCTAACCTGCATCTAAATCCCAAGCAGAGAGAAACACAATGTGTTTAACCTAATACCAGACAAACAATGATAATATTTCATGTGTTTTTTGAACACATCCATTATACATTAATAGTGCTGGTGGAAAAAGTAAGTCAAGCCTTGGATTTAATAACTGGTTGAACCTCTTTTTGTGGCAATAACCTCAACCAAGCGCTTCTGTAGCTGCTGATCAGACCTGCACAATGTTCAGGATGTTTGGCAAATTAATTCAGAAATGAAAATGTACACAGAGGCTCTACAGGAAAGACCACTAGGATACCAAACATTCAGATTCATGAGGCTATTTAACAACATAACAATATATATCACAATAAAACATGTTGACATAAGTAAATGAAATAACCATTTCATATTTATTTATACTGAATATCATGTGTAAAAGACTACTTGATTAATAAAAAATACTGGAAATCAAATAAAATCAATAAGAATCCATTTTCTCCTGAGCGAGTGAGACAAAAATGTGAAATAACCGCTTTGGTAAAAATGATCAGTTTTTGAGATGGCTTGTTTCAGACCAAATTGTTATTCAAGGGGAAATTTTGCCTCGATGGTGGTGCTTGATGAGGGGTCAGGAGGCCACATAATCTGTCCTCTGTGCATCATTGAATAGAAATCTGGCCACTGCTTCAGCCATGACGGCTCGCTCTGAATGGACCAACAGACTCACAGACTCCATCGAGCCATCCCTGTTCATGGGCCATCCTGCTGGAAAAGCGATAAATGTGGGGTATAAAACCCTGAAATCAGAGCGTTTAAACACCTGTCTTCCCTCTTAGGACACCACGCTCTCCAGGAATCTTCAGTCAGGAATCTAATTTAAATCTTTTTAGTCCATCTGCTGGAGCTTACACCCAATTAAAAAGTTCAGATTCATCAGATTTCTGGCACGCTGGCAAGTTGAAAGTTGGGCTCATGCTGTGTGGGACTAAACGTGGCTTTATTTCCCCGTTTATGTTGGTTCATCAGTGCACACAGCAGAATCACAGCAGTTCACTAATCACACACACACCGAGTGAAGAGGAGCGAGTCCTTACCTGTTGTTTTCTAACCGGGTTTCAAGGAGGCTGGAGGATCCTCCAGGAGTTTCCAGCTGGTCCTCTGAAATGTGGAACGCTTCTATTTCACCCTATCACCACAGCCAATAAAGACTGTTTTGATCAGGCCTTTCACGCTCCTCTGTTATCTCCCAACGCTCAGCCGCCATCTGTGTGGAGCTGTGAGATAACACAGAAGCTTTTCTCAGAAACGTACAAATTATGTTTGAAGAACATGACAGACAGTGAGAGAACCTTTAACCAGCAGTGTCTTTCTGTAGTTCATGAAACATCCTACAACCACTAGTGTTCATGTCTATTCACATTTTTTCATCATGGTGGAACTTATCCAGTCACTTATCCAATTTATTATTCGTTAAATCAAAATGATTTGTTGTTGAGGTATATCTGCTGAGGTTTAATAAGCTGCCAACCAGAGCTGCAATGAAAGATTATTTGAATAATCTGGTCGTGACTTAATTAAGTGACACATCATAAAGCGACATCTGTAAATGCCTCAATTTCTCCGACCTGCAATCCAAAACCCAAAGCCTTTCTAATTTTAGTAATATAAAGACAAGTAGCAAGTCAGCCGAGCAGAGAGTTACACAGCAAAATTCCTAAAGAACTGGAGACATTTTAATTTTAAAGGTCTGTTATTTCTAAATGATTTTATAAAAATGTCGAAGAAACTTCCTGGAAAGAACTATGTACTTTGCTACAAAGTATGAATGGATGAATGAAAGTATGCAGAGAAGAGGAATATCCTTGAAAGAAGCTCTCCCTTTACACCAAAGTGAATATGCATTTTTTATTCAATTATGATTGGAAACGTTTTTTCATATGTTGAATTGTTTGCCAAGAAATTTCACATTTCTACCGGTTGAGCTCACCAGTGGTACAAGACTCTCAAGCACATCATTGGAATTATTAAGGGGATGGGAATCGTGAACCAGTTTAAAACTGCGATCCGTCAGAATCATCTGACTCTGAGCTAATCTGTTCCTTTTATCGACGGTGGTTTTTCCAACAGTTGTGCATTGTAAAACAATGACGTCAAACTCAAGGATTCTTGCAACAAGAATGACTCATGGCTGAGAAGAAGAAATCATTTCAAAGCATGGCTTCATTTCACAAAAAAGCAAAGCTCTGGAAAGCTTCTTACCATGCAACATTTTTCTTTTGGTCTTGAATTCCAGAAATTAAATGTATTTGTCACTGGCACACAAGTGCCACTGCTTCACAACAAGCAGCACGTCCATTACCGCGGCTAAATATCCTCTTATAATAACATTGGCACCATGCAGGCGGGCTGAGCAGGTTTATTCTCTCACTAAGAAAACTTAAATGAAAAACAAAATCTGTGCAAATATTGTCTCCTTTCATCCATTTTGGAGGATTAAAAACAAGGCTGCACTTCACACTCAGAGATGATGCACTCCAGAGAACGAAGTCACACTCCCTCTGCATGTTTTCATCAGAGCTTTTCTGTTCCGTGTTGACAACAAACAACAACAAATTGTTGTGTTAGCTGGTCTGGCTGACGAGGCCTGTTTGTGTCCCACTCACCAGTCATGGCTTTCATGTGGCTGTTATCGCTGATAACAACCTCCAACCCACGGCGTTACTGGGGTAGCAGAACGTCCAACCGCCGATTCCCTTTCAGGTTACACTGTTAGCTCTGTCCATAATTTTGTCGTTTTTAGGACGGTTTGTGTAGGCGTTAGCTACTGAGAGCTGTGTGCAGACAACTGATATGTTACAAATGTGTGTGCAGCAACTTTAAATGTCTTGTTTCAACAAAGATATTGTGTTTAAAAGGATATAAAAAGGGAAAAAAGGAAATATTTGACAGGATTTTGCATGAATAATTGCTTCAACGATCAATTGATTATCAGAATGTTGGCGTCTGTTTTTCTGTCATTGCAGCTCTGGTCAGAATACAGACACACACCTCACACACACAGTTATCATATATGCCACAGCCCTGTCAACAATCACAGGTAGAATGGTGGTAAATACATTTTAGCCTTACTCTCAAAATATTTGGAAATGCTTCAAGTGTCAAGCAGCTTTGACTGAACATAAAAGAACAGAAAGTGATTTTTTTTTAGTTTTGGCTGCTTCCACCCTGTTCTAAGCTGCCGACTGAGCCCTGAGAGAGGAAAGCCGCTGCGGAGTGGAGATAAGGCTCCACCTGCCAGCCATGCTCATCACTGTTTGTGTGTGTGAGTATGTGTAGCCATCCCCGGTCTGCCAAGATAAGTGGCTCTCAGGAAGCCAACCAAAAAATCTGAGTTACACTAAACACCCAACAGAGATCAAGTCAGTACAAAGGAAAATACATATTTTTAGGGAATGGAGCGAAATGAAAAAAGATAAACAGAGAGACAATTTTCTCAGCAGCAGCAGCAGAAACACCTGTCGGCCATCAGCTGTGTGCTAACGTTAATTAAAGGAGTGGCAGCTGGCCTCAGGTCTGTGGAAGCTCATTTCTGAAACCTGAAATGTATATTTTTTAAAATATGAGATGCTTTTAGATACAAAACTTAATTTCTGATATTGATTATTTTGTATCTCATGATTATGGGAAACACTTTTACAATTGTGACATATTATAATCATGATAATAACATATGACCCTGTGCATTAACATACATCTTGGTTGATCTGAACACAGGTGGAAAGCTATAAGTACGTGTGTTCACACCGGGCTTTAAAGGCCATCCACACCAAGAACAATGAAGATAAATATGACTATAGTTTTAAAATCGTTTGAACCTGAGTGGAGTCTCCACCACAACTTTGATGACAATGACTGATTTGATAAATGATTATAACACTGACAGCCAATCAAAAACCATCTGAACTCACATCGCATCACATTCAAACTCTATACGATAATAAACAAAGTGTTATTAAAATCTAGAGCATCTCTGTCTCTGTCCCTGCCTGTGTGGTGCTACAACAACCTTGTGGAACATATTATTGATGACGGGAAAATGCTAAATAACGTCCTTTATAATATCTCTGATTAAACCAATTCTGTGATGATAGCTTTGCTGCAGTGGTGTGTTTTCCCCTGCTGTGACAAAAGTGTTAATTGATGTTTACCCATTTAACAGCTGGATGGTAAGCTAACTAACAAGCTAATCTGCCGTGCTTTCATGCTAAACTGGTGACAGAAATGAGCCCAACAGCAGGCTGCAGGCCAGCAGCAGTCACTCCGCCTCAGTCCACGCCACTGGTGGGCTACTTAGCCAGGAGGAGAGCAGACGGAGTAAGTTAGCTCACAAGCTGCAGGGAGCGAGGCGGAGGGACGGTCAGACGATCATCCTACAATCTTTATCCGCACACTGTGCTGATCTCTACAGTTTGCACATATCTATGCAAGAGAAAAACTCCCACTGTAGAGCTGATCTGTGGACACTCTCAATGTGTGTACTGAATGTGATCTTGAGTGATTACCCACCTGTTCACCTGTGATCAGATCACCATCATGCATGTTAATATCAGGTGAGAACAGGTCCTATGAGAAATGTATGACAAATGATTTAAGGATTTGTATAAAGGTTTGTATAAAAGTACTTGAGTGCTTCTTATCTTAATATTAAGGAACATTATAAGAGACTGACTCATCTCATCATTTTGAGAAAAAAATCTTGAGATAGTTCCAAAGGGAAATCTTCACAATTATGCAAAACGTTTATGACTTAGTATCAGGGGTGTCACGATCCTCCAAATCCAAAATCTAAATGTTGATTTTAAGGTCATGATTCAACACATTTTTTTTTGTATCTCTAATCATGAGAAAGGTCTGAGATAGATTTTCTATCATGAGTATAAGGTCATAATCATTAGATAATAAGTAATAACATTTACATAATAAGTCACACTTCTGCAAAAGTGTCTCAGATTTGTATCATAATTATTGAAAAATCATAAAGGTGGAAATGAGCTTCCACAGGAGAGTAATGTAGAGTTACGTGTAATATGTAGATATTTCCCTCCTCATGTAAACATCAGCTTCTGAAACTGAAGATCCCGGTTCCTTTAAATCTTACAAACCACAGAAAGAAACAAAGAGATGTTTCTTTATACATGAAAAAAAAAATCAGCTGATCTCTCTTTACACCACACAGACACCAACCACGATCAATCATCCATCCATCTATCATCCACACCCAACACAACAGCTCTACTTACTGATAGAAACTCTCGTGGTCTATCTGCAGCTCTCCATTTGTCGCCCTTTCTGAGAAAATAACAGGAAGTGTAATAGGAAGTGAAGTACATGTGTCTCATTGCGTTGCTGCTGCTTCTGCAAGCATTATGAGCAATATCATATCGGGCTTTTCAGACTGCAGAAAGGCTTCTCGGAGTGTGAAAGAAAGCGCCTGTTTGAGAGAAGGAAGCAGATACCACGAGCCACAAATCATGCTCGTGTCGACGCGAAGAAGTGAGTGATCTTATGGTGAAAACATGACAAGAGCAGCACTGACCAAACTCCTCATCCTCGTGATCCTCGCCTTCATCATCTGCCTCCCAGAATTCTTCAAACTATCTCGAGGTGGGTCATCGAAAACTACTCTCAGGAAGGGATTATCCACTATGTGTGTGTGTGTGTGTGTGTGTGTGTGAGACTGTATGCCTGTGTGTTTCTACACATGCTTCACTGTCAGTTCACAACCATTTGAAGCATTAAAAAGGAAGAAGTGTTTGCACTTGTTCAAACTTTATATCAAAGGTCGACCTTTAAAAGAAGTAAACTTTATTTTGTCGTGTCACTTTGTTTTGTTTCTTCCTCTCGATGTCGACTCGCCTGATTCAACCTCTGACTTTCAAGTTTTGCGAGCGAACAATCGCTCCCAAATATAGCTCCACACACGCTGACTGACAGCTGCTTTGAAAATGTTTCCGTATTGTGTTGCCTTGAAAAGCATGTTCTCTTTCTGAGAGCAGCTTGCTTTGGCTTTTGTACGCGTGCACGTGTTTGCCTTCAATGGCTTTGCTTCTGTCTGAGCCTCTCCGGTCTCTCTCTCTTTTTGTGTCGGATAAACTGGAGGCAATAGCTTCCATTTTGAGATCTTGCTCTGATTCTGACTTGAGAGCACTTTGCTCTTTTTTGCCTGCTCCCGACAAGAAACCGATCTGAATTTCTGTTGTCTATAATCTCCTTTCAGTGTCAAAAGTGAACTTCCTCTGCCTGCCGTACCGACCCTGTGAGCGAGGGAAGCAGGTGAAGAAGGGGCAGAGAGGGAAGACCGGGGATGCTGACATCAGGAGAAAGGATATCTGTGCTCGTTCAAATACTGGAGAAGGTGAAAGGTGGGAGCAGGACTGCACACGAGAGCATGAAGGCAACACAACAGAGTCAGACTCCAGGAGAGGAAGCGAAGGCCCAGAAAAGAGCTGGTTCATGTGTGAAACAGATATGGACATGGCAGAATTACACAGCAACATCTCATCCTCAGGTATTACACAGTATCACACTGATCTGAAAAATGACTGGCTGGACTGTAATGAAATCAAAATGTAACATTCACAGTCCCCAGACGATGAATCCGACTAACTTTTGTGAACTTTTTGACTTTTCTTTTTCATATTTTTTGTTTAATGTCCTCCCCCATTAAAATTTGATGTTTTTTTTACTTTAAATTATGCAGTTTCATGTCAGACAGACTGACTGCAGAAGTTTTTGGAATCAAACTAGTTTCATGTCGGCTTCACAGGAAGAAATCAACCGTGTTTGCCTGTATTGATTTATTGATTTTATTTCCCCACCCACTGTAGTAAGTGAAATCTGCTTGAAGTGAAACAGGAAGCTCTCAGACAGACTGGGAGCCTTCAAGATACAGTTAATAAGTTAAAAACACATTCGTATGATTTAAACAGTATTCTATGTAGATTTTCTTCACTGAACAGGACAAAAATAGATTCAATGTGACACATGCATCTGAATAAATATGAATGCATTTGATAGAAGCGTGTCTCTTCCATGAGATATTCAAGTGATGGATGTCAAAACACTTGTAAAAACATTTTCCATGTGGGCCCTGTAACAGAGAGACCGGTATATGATTCCTCATTCCCGCCCTCCTCCCCTGCACAACACCTTTACTTGCGTTGGCTCATCCAGATGCTCTCCTCTCCACATTTTTTTTCCCATTTATGTGGCTTGGACGCAGCACAGAAACACTTAGGTGCTGCACCTAAACCCCATAATGGCAGGGAAAACCCTGGGTTGTGAACATTAATTAAGCTGCCACTAAAAACTGCAGTGTCTCTGCTTTGCCAGCTAACAGAAGGCCATTAGGCATCTTTTGAAAGGAGTTATTTTAGTTTAGTTATTTGCGAGAAAAACCCACAGTGATCGGAAGTCGATTAAATACCGGGTATGAACTTGATATAACACGACTACAGCCAGGTACTAATTAGTAAATGTTAGCATATGAACACACTAAAGTGAAGCCCTTTAGTGGGAAATGTTACAATGTGCAAATAACTCTGTAGTAGCCACATGTTTTTATCAGTGATGATGGAAAAATGGGCTGAAAAAAATAAAAACAGTAAGATATAATTATCTACTGGCGATAGAAAATTAGTCAATTGCCAATTTTCCTTGAAGAAAAGGGGAATCAGATTGATTGCTAACTTGATACATATTGTACCATGTTAGTATTTAGGCACAACTGTCTTTTAGTACAGCCTCACAGAGCCTCTAACATGCTAACAACCCCTGATATGATCATGATAGATGATAAGTTTTGCTTTGGGATTTTATCTAAATTGCAGTTATCTTTAGCAAATGTGCGGAGCATGGCTGTAATCTATTCATCTGTTTATCCGTTCACAGCTCTAAAAGTGAACGTCGAGTTGTCGGTGGAACTTCAACTTCGAGATGCACAGACCCTGAATCTCACCTTGTACGGCCACAGTAACCACAGCTCCTTACACCTCCACCCACCTGAGGAGGAGGAAGAGAAGGAGGACGAAGGACAGAGGAAGGCATTTTACTGCTGTCTCCCTGTGCTGCCCACCTCAGAGACGGCCAATCAAAGCCGCTGTCTCCTTTGGCTCGCCAATCAAACAGTTTTGACTGCAATAGAAAAAGAAAAGCTGCCATGGAAACGGACAGAGAAAGGTGTGTGTGTCGGGATGACGGAGCTCTTTGTTCCCTCTGCGGTCAGCGAGGCTTTCCTCTGAGACTGGAGAGGAGGGGAGACAATAAGGGCCAAAGAAATTGGCCAATCAGTTTTCATTTTAGGTTAAACTGATTCAATCTCATTCAAACCCGCTCTCTCTCCTCGTCCACGCTGGAGTCATTTTTTTCAATAGAGTGAATTTCCTTCAATTTTTCTTCTCTTGAGTTCAATCTGAGACTCTGTTTCCCTTCCTCTCCCTGTACTGTATGATCCGACAGTTACAGTACATCTTAATCTACTGTATCTCCAAGGCTGTATTGATTCTGGCCTGCTCCGGTCTCGCCAGCAATCCCCAAAGCCTAAAGCCAAGTCATATTTTCCAGTGTGTGTGTGTGTGTGTGTGTGTGTGTGTGTGTGTGTGTTGAAAGCTGGAAATCCATCTCACTTTAACTTTCCCACTAAACTTTTCCATACACTCCCTTTCCTTCTGTTTCCTCCCTGCTTGAATCTGTTGCTCTATTTTCTGCTATTATTTCTTCATTTTTTTGTCTCATTTCTGCCTCTGGCATATTTTTTTATGCATTTATTTCCTCTGTTCTTTTTCTCCTCTCTCACTCACCAATTACATCTGTCATGCGGGTGAGTGCAAGCCAACAAAAGAAAGCAAAGCAGGGATTATGATAATATAAAGGTGCAGGAGCTTACATGCAGGTAGGCACAGACAGACATGAGGGTTCAGGTGCAGGTGGCGAGACAGCAGAGCATGAAGCATCACTGACAACCTGGGGACTGACTGGGAAAAAGGACTGGTATGTTGTTGCATTCAGTGGTGTGGGAATAATTGGAAAAATGACAGGAAAAAATCAACTAGTGTCAAGAAGGTCAGCAAAATATTACACAACTTGACCCTTTAAGCTTTGGGATGGACCTATTTTCTGTTTCCCACATTGCATGGACTATAAAAGTAATAGTTTAATCAAAGAAAAAATTGACAGATTAAAGAAAGTAGTTGTTGACCTCAATCTATCTCTGTTTGAATCCCTCTTTGTCCTCAGATGAGTGGCGCTGTGTGTTCAGGGTGCTCTGGCTGGCTCTGCTGTGTGTGGTGATGCTGACTATTATCACAATTGTGCTCGGACAAATCTACTTCAGGGGACACTCGTGCAGTAAGACACACACATGCTCCCACACTGGGTCACAGAAGTTAGATCTACAAGAGTTGACCAGAAAATATTTGTCATTTTTGTTAGAAAAGCCGAAGGTGCAGCCTGGTGGTTACGACGTCACAGACCAGCAGCTGAACGGTAAATGTCAATTTATGTCTTCTGAATTTTTCTTAAATACACATTTTCACTCTACACTCTCAACAATTTGCCCATATTTCTCTTTCCAACAGTGTGTGTAGACACCTTAGAAGTTTATCAGCAGTTAACATAAAATTTGGTAATTAAATAATTTTCAATTCAAATTGAAAAAGTTGTCCCTCAGCAAAGATTTAAGGGAAGTTTTCACAAACAAATACACGATAAAATCAAGTAAATCTGAGTATTATAATTAATAAGATGTCAAAACAGCAACAAGGCCCTTTGAGTCTGTATGACCTGTTTGACCTGTATTCTTATTATTAAGGCAAACTAACAGATTTTTTATTTTCAGGTCAGTGCACTTCTTGATAATATACTGTGTGTTTCTAATTATCTTTTAACTAGATGCTGAACAGGACAGAGAGATCAACGTTCCCAAAGGTAAATTATTTTGGTAAATTACAAAACTCCATAAACTCTAGAAAATATTTACATCTTATTTTTGACATTATATGCAACCTTTTTGGAACCAGGGTTGTAGATATTAATGACTCTCATGGTCCAGCAGGGACGGTCCTTAACTCCTATAGGTCCCAGCCTCGCTCAGGTCAGTTTCTACATGCATAAACACGGTTTGTATGAAAATCAATTACATTAATCTGTTGTTTCAGTCCCTGTTTTCTTTTTTTTGGACAGGACTGTCACCAATTGAAGAAGTTGACATTCAAGGTAGGACACTGTAAACACACTAACAAATTCCGGTGAACTCATGTGACTTTGTGTCTTCATGTATCTATGCATTTTTCAGAGGACACAGAAACTCTGCTGGATGGAAATGTTGACCACTGCTATACAGGTAAACACACAAACTAAAGAGGCTCCTTTTAGTGTCTTTTTGTCATAATGACAAAGAACAACTTTAGGCCACAACATAAAGTGCATAAAATGACAACATGGAAAAACATCATGCAACCAATGATCCATCATTTCTAATTTCTCTGCAGCCTGTGCAATGAAACTCATTAAAAAATATACAATAGCCTTCCTCAGTATAGTATCACTATGATAACCAGAAAAGAGAGAAAACTCAAAGACTTAAACTAAAATGACACTACTTACAGTAAATATCGAGACACTTTTTTAATCGAATCAACAGCAAAATAAAACCAAGTCAGACAACCAGGCAAATGTCTAGTGCACTCTTAAAGAAAATGGTAAAAGTGACCTCTGATGGCAACATGACAACAACTATAAACCCAATAAAACTAGCAATAAAACACCTCTAGCTACCATATGACAGTCATGTAACTGTTAAATATTTTAGCTCTTTCATATATATTTACATTTTGCGCTGCGTTTATTAAAACCAGTGTGTTCACAGTTATTTTCTAATAAATGAATTATTCTGAAAGATAATTTGACATTTGAACTAGCACAATTGACAGATGGGGGATTGTGGGGCCTCAGAGGGCTTCTTTGCCCAGAACCCCGCCAGAGTTTAAGATCGCCACTGCACAGAGGTGCATTAACAATATACCGTCCACAGTAGCTGCAGCCACAAACAGACAAAGTAAAGCAAACAGAGAGCTGCACAGCTTCACACACTGCTGGCAACACACACTGCAGTTCCTCTGTATAATAACGTTATGGTTATGGGTTGTACTCACTTGTCTGAACTTCAGTCTGTAAGTCTCCAGCACAGCAAAGTCCTGCACCGCCACCATCCTCCGGGTCCAGCTATCTGCTCCTCTCGGCCGCACTGCAAATTAAAAACGTTTTGAGCCAAAAGTAAGCCAAAAAGCAGCCGCGAGCAGGTCTGTCACAAACAGCACAAAGTCCTCAAACACCTCACACAGAAGTTAAAAGTTCCTTAGAAGACGCTGAAACCACCTGAAGCACCCACCATGCTGAGCAGCTTAGCCATTAGCTCGTTAACGAGACACACCTGTTGGTGACGCAACCACGTAGGTGTGTTTGATTTGGGTCACTGCACGTGCAAGCCGGGTGGTGCATTAAACATTTAAATAAGGCATGAAATCAGTGATTAGGGAGATGCAACCTTTATGCTAAGGAACAATTATGCTAACTTAATCCCCAACAATAACCATTATTAATATGGTTTCATTGCTGTATATTTTTTTGAGTTCAATACATGCACAATTTATTTACATAATTTCTTATTTTATTGAGCCGACAAAACAAACTAAATAATTCAAATGAATGGAATAGAAGTATAAAGCAGTGCAAAATTAAATAAATTACTACAGTACTTTACCTGTACTTCTTCTGCACTAGATAAAACACAATAAAAAACAAAATTTATTTACCAGAGATGCACTCAGGTTACTTTCCCTGAAGATGATGCTCCATCTGGTCCTTTATTTACTGCAACTTACACTTAGTATTCAGTGCTAATATAACCAGCAGTCTGGTGTTTATAATTGCTTGTTGTTTATTACTGTGTGTATTATTATTAACCTGCTGATATTGATATTTAGCTCTTAGCTATATCTCAGTATAATGCATCAGATGTTTACTGTGATTCCTGTCAGATAAACTTTCTGTACATCAGATGCCCCTCATACAATTACGACCACCTCACGCTGACATTTCACTGGAAGCTAACTCCCCTCTGTTCATTGTATTCATCTCATGTCTATCTTTAGCAAATCTGCATCACCGAGTCCATCCCTCCACCTCCTCCCTCTCAGAGGAGCAGGCCTGGTGACGGAGGAGCGGCCAGAGGAGCACATCACAAATGGACTTAAAGTGCACTTGGATGAAAATAAAAAAGACTGCTTCAATTACTGGCCAGCTTTTATGGTGAAAATAAAAATATCTGAGACACACGATGATGGTTAAAACTTGTTTATTTTTTACATTTCATCCAACAGTCTTAGGGCACTTTATTAGAAACAGATTTAATAGATTTGTAAACTGTCAAAACCTAAATAAATGACTTGCCTCACAAACATTTTTCATTTGGCAGAACAAATTATTTGGTATTCTCAGGCAGAAGCGCAGCTGATGAACGGCCTTTCTCCATCTGGATATAGCTGAAAGGAGCCAAAACATTACGACAGATAGAGTAATATTTTCTTTGCTTAATTTCCTTCCTGCCTGCGTCGATGTATCTTTAAAAGGGAAGGAGCACTTCATCTCTTCCAGAAATCTGCTGGCTGGAAGCAAAAGAGCCAATTTCACAGCGGATATTGAAAAACAGATGCACTGTGAGCACCTTGGGACTGCTGCTGAAACTCCACAGGTGGTCCAAGAAAAGGGGAAAAATACTGCGGCAATGGTTGAGATATAAACCTCAGGGAAGCAGGAAGTGGGTGTTAATCTGGCAAAATAGCCTTTATTTAGGAGGGCAGGACGTAATAAAGTGATGTGGTTAATGCCTTCTTCAAAGTATTGGGATGTGGATCTGATCGAGGGCATGCCATGACAACATTTGGTTATTAAAGACATTAGAAAAACTCTCATTTTCCTTCTCCTCATCTAACTTGACAAAAAAAAGCAAATATCCCAAAACTAAAGTTTTTAAATGTAGCAGCACAACAAAACATAATTAGAGATGAAAAAACCTATAATGAATCTTTAAAGTACATAATAAGGGATCAGGAGAACTGAATATTTTGGTAACTATGAAGATCATATTAAACTAAAAGGTAGTGTTTCTTCACATAATTTAACATAAAAAAACAAGAAAGAATTGTGGTATATAATCAGTAATACTGGCATTTTGTCTCAAACCAGATTAAAACATTTCTCTAGTGTTAGTCTTAATGTTGAAATGACAAAAGACCGTAAGGTGTGCAAAGAAAGCGTAATATACATTAATGTAGAGTCCCTTCAGAACAATCAGTAATTCTTCAATCAGTAATTTCTTTCACCATTTGGTTCTTTAAAGCAAAAATAGTCAGAATACGACAATCAGAGATACGACGTGGGAGAGACACACATGCCACCTGAATGTGGGTCATTTCTATGTGTATCTGTTAGTTAAACTGTTAAAGATTATATTAGTATATGTACTGTATATATATAAACCATCTTCTGCCTGTTGCTTTGGCACTGGATGTAGATTTAAGCACTTAATCTGGAATAATCTATCCTCTTTACTGTACAATAATAGATACATTAAGACAAGCAGGTGAGCAGGTAGCGTGTGCGTGTGTGTGTGTGTGTGTGTTAGTGCTGCGTCTGTGCGGCTGCTGGCTCGGTGGCGGGTCGACAGTGCGAGCTCTGGATGTGTGAGATCTGCAGGACGGGCAGCAGCAGCTGCAGAGCGTTCTCGATGTAGTTGGTGCTGTTGGAGCCCTGCAGACATCAACAACACGCTCATCATCATCGTCATTATGCTGCATTTATCATAACAGAGGATAGTTATTGGAGTTTGAAATGGCTTCATAACGGTCATTCATTTCTTCTAAAGCGTGCCCTGGTCGAACATGCTCAAAGGTTTGGATTATGTTCTGCTGTGTTTCATTTTTCTCTTTGTGCACCTGCAACTTGGAGAAACATGCAGAATAATTAAAGCTGGTCTCATTTTTATTAGTCAGTTTAATCCTTTTTCACTTCCAGCTGTTCTTGTTCTAGTTGATTCATTTGCTTTAAATGTTAAATGCTTTGTTTACTCTTGAAATGGGCTTTTTTGTTATTTTTACTGTCTATTGCCATTTTTATCAAGGTTTTTTATGTCTTTCTTGATGCCAAGGATGTTTTTTTTTTATTTTCTTCACTATGTTGTAAATGAGTTCTATACCTCACTGTGTTACCAATTAAAATAAAGGCTGATTAAGTTCATGAACAAGCCTTTAAACATCTTATGAATGTCTCCCTCACCTTATTACTCATTAACACATTAAACATGCTCAGTTATCACATCATTTACATTTCTAGCAGTCATCCTCACTCTGAGACATTCATTTCATGCATTGTCACTTGATTATAATCAAGATCATCTGAGGACAAATCTGTGCATCTCACCTCTAACAGCACACTGTCTACCAGCGGATTCAGCTCCTCTGCTTTCCTCCGACCCTGACAGAGAGACAGAGAGATCAATAACAATACTGATTGGAAACTCATGAAAAAAAACATACACAAACATTTAAGTACAAAGCTGGAGATACCTTAGATTTTCCTCATTGTTTGACAAATTCCAACATGACATCCATCAAACTATTTAAAACACATACATGAGCCGCTCTGTTTCACTGAGTGACATTTCCCCTCATTACTCTCTAACACTGCTTTTCACCAGGCAGCACATGTCACCCTGTTACTGAAGTAACAGAGGATGATATGTGAAAAACAACTGTGCAACACTAGCTGACTCACTGGAAGACTCTTTTATTTAACTACTAATGTGTTTCTCAGAGTTGGTAGAAACACAGACTATGTATACGTACTTCACATGAAGTTTGTATCGTGTCAGTATGCAGATAGTTGGCTGACTTCGACAGGATGCTGCAACTCCAACACGGAAACTTCTAAATTTAATCACCCTCATTTTCACTGTTTTCCACATACGCCCTCCTGCTGCCGTAAATACACACTACAACTAGAAACTGACAGATAATATCAGTTGACTGATATTATCTGCTGATATTCGGTGCTACCATATGTGCCACTATGAATTTTTTTACACAGTATATTATGCAGAAAATGTTGCTTGATATGACTTAAAACTGGGGTTGGCTATTATGTTTTTAAGTATTTTAGTCATAGTCAGCAATTGATCTAGTAGAAACAGACAATCAAACAGCTTTTCTTACAACTGATTCCAAATCAAGCCAGGCTAAAAAAAAATGGACTTAAATAAATAAACATGAGTACTGTGCTACAGTCCCGGGGCCGAGACTGAAGGACAGGAAGTACTGAGAGATGGATGAATAAAATGTTGGGTTTAGGCCTTTTTATGGAAATTGTTGACAAAAAGAAAAAAAATGGAATGACATGAGACACACACACACACACACACACATACACACACATGTGCCTGTCACCTACCCCGACGAGCAGCAGTGTATCAGAGAACTTCTTGGCCAAACACTCCACCTCCTTACACATGGCACATGTCAACCTGGAATAAATATGTAGATTTTAGCAAATGTCACTCTGCTCACAGACGTGCCACATCTCCCCCTCTCCGTCACACACACCTGGTGAGGATGTGTGCCTGGTCTCTGGCTGGTTTCTCCAGGTCCTGGCCATGGAGGATGAGCTCTGCCACCTTGTGGAGCTGCTCGATACTGCGAGCCGTCACTTCTGCCAGACTGCCGACTGATGACAGGTAGACAGCCTGGACAGGGAACACACACACACAGACAGACACACAGACAAACAGATACACACAGAGACACACACATTTATAGAATAACTGTATCAAATCAAATCCTCCTGTGACAGCAGGTGGGGAGGAAGTTTAAATCAAAAGGATAAAAAAAAGAAGTCTCTGATGTTGCTGATTTGGTGAGTCCTCACCTCTACAGATCTGGGGTCGTTCTCTTTCTCCTTCTTTTCCTCTTCTCCTTCCTTCACCTCCTCCCCCTCGCTCCTCTCCTCCCGCTGCTCTTCTCCATCTTTCTTCTTCTCCTCTGCTTCGTTCTCTCCAGGTGAGGCCTCTCCCACCGGCTTGTCCTGCGTCTCCGCGGTGACAGGCTGTTCCACCTCGCTCACCCAATCATGGGCCCTCATCCGAGCCTGGAGACGCATAATTACACCCATCAGCTCTGCGTGGTGAGAGATCGCCAGCCTGATGTATGCTAATCAGATGCGTATACACGATTATATGCTAATGCAGCTTCTATATATGTGAATTTGAATATGCAGAAGGACTTCAAAGGTGATAACTTATATATTAAGTCTAAGACTGCAGCAGGAGAGAGTGTATGATAAAAAACGGCGGAGTGTGTGTGTGTGTGTGTGTGT
>CAFUXE010001435.1:78956-92468 GCA_903364295.1 Serranus cabrilla
GCGCTGTGTGTGTGTGTGTGTGTGTGTGTGTGCACCAAATATCTAATAATAAGGCGAGAAAACTGAGGAAAATTCTCCCTGAAGGGATTTCTTTAGAGCGATTTCAAGTTAAGAGGAGACTTGTGATAATCATAAGAGTTAAAGGAAAATGACAGGCTCAGAAAGGCTTTCAGCTTTTTAAAAAATATTTTCCAGAATGCTGCTTTAATGCTATTCTGCTTTTCTGCCTCTTAAATATGGAGAGGACAAGAGCTATGAAAACAGGGAATAAAATAACCCAATTTCAAACCCAATGGGGAGCCTGATAACTGTCTGTGAGTGCATAAAATCCCAGACGTTTAACGAGTAATCGGAACTTTTAGGATGTAGAACAGGACAATAATGACTTGAAATATTGAAGCCAGAATATTTTTCCCCTTTTAAAGTGTTTAAGTATCAATTAGGATAGGAGTGTGTTCTCTATAAACATGAACCGAATATTAAGATCAATGTTAATTTATGCTTAACAGTATGCAAACTAAGTAAATATCAACACGATGAGGTGGACATTTTTCTTTATGTTGTGTTTCTGTTTTTATTGTAGTATATATGATGTAAGTATCTATTAAAAAAAACATATGTAATACATAGTAATGTGCCAACAAAGGCAGCAGAGCAGAGCTGCTAGGAAATAAACATGGATGTAAACAAATCACAAGCTCTGCTGGGTCTTTGTGGTGATCACAACTCTTTGGATACTTCAGTAGAGCAAGTTTCCTTCAGAAACAATCCGAGGCCTTATTCCACCAATACAATGAGCCCTCCGAGAAAACTCCACATACCCACCCGATGTGTGTAACTCAAACAGCTGAAGACTCATTTTAGCGTCACCTGAACACTGAACTTCACACTATGAAAGGATTAACGTCATGGCCAGTATTCAGAAGGACGGCGGTTACAGCGACCACTAAATCTCTTTAAATGCACACATGAGAGTGTGAATAATGTTCGGGGATAGACCCTGCAGGTGTGTGTCCGCCCATTAAACCTCTGAGACTTCCTGCTGTGTGTCGGCATGTTTAAAGTTAGAGTGAACTATGATCAGGCAACACGGATTAAAAATGACTGGAAGGCAGTTGAGGCTTAATCATCGGTTTATGGACAATTTTAAGATTTTGGGCTGTTTTGCTTCCATAACTTTATGCAGACTAAGGGAAAGAAAACTTAAAAAATACACATTTTACTACATTTTGTCTGTTTGCATTTGTAGATTTTTCATCAAAACAATGCCTCATTTGCATATTTAAACATAACATTCAGGAAACTTGTAAAACAAAAAATAATTGTCTCAAAGTAAATGTTCGACAGGGAAAATTTCATGATATATATGTGTATTTTTTTAACCCTATCTGCAAAATGTATGGATGCATTTTTACAATCCATATCTTTTTAAGGCTGTTTTTCTCAAAATTATTATTTTCCCTGACACTCAGCCAGATGTCTCCACTTAAGCAGCTCTTAAACTCACTAAAAATTAGTTTTAATTCCTATCTTTATTCTAAAGGTTTGTTTTAAAGGGTTTGTTCATATATCAATAATAGCCTTATTTTTTTTTATAACATTTTATTCTTAAAAACATGGCAAAAAAATATTTTTTTATGTTTTTTTGACAGTATTTTCTTCTTTATGAAGTGATACAAATTTTCCTATAATATTTCAACAAGTAAGAATTTTGATCCAGTGTTCAGATTTTAGTTCTGGAAATGTATAAGTATTACTTTAATATATTTAATGCCTCACCTGTATTTTCAAACATAACATTTAAGAAAACTTGTAGCGGTAATACAACAAATACTTTTCTTCATATAAGTAATCAACTAGATTTTTTTTCACTTGTTATTTATGTTCTAGATAAATGTTTTTCACCACTCTGCTGTCGTGTCTCCCTCAGTGAATTCATGTCCTCACAGTTATGGCGCCGTGACTCACCTTGTTGAGTTTGTCTGGCGTCGCAGCAACATGAAGCTCAAACAGCAGCTCAGTGAGAACACTCACAAACTCCTCGCCGTCGGCCGCTGGCAGAAAGACACAAACACACACACACACACAGTCACGTCAGTATACTTCACTTTACACACCATATGTTAAACCCACAGCAGCATTAAGAGTAAAATGAGAGCAGCTTTGTAGAGCATGCAGTGCATGTTCGCCTTCAGCTAAACAGCACAACAGAGATTCTGTGCATTTCTGATTCTTGTTTTCTTGCCAAATTAATTCAAACTGCAGTATAATCAGATCGTAATGTGTAAGGCACACATGCAGATGTACAGTCTTTATCTTTTGCATTTGTTTTGAATCTGTGATGTGATGTGAATGTGTCAGTGGCCCCTGAACACCAACACTGGATCAGGCACCTTGTTAAAACCCTCTGCACTGCCGTGACATCGCCCGAGGGCGCCTGTCGCACAGTATAACTTCACATATAGCCTTTAAAATGTCAAGTGACAAGCGGCTGGTGAGCTATGATAAAAACCAAAACTTGGCATCCCATGACACCCCCTCGACACCCAGTTTCACTTTGGCAGAACATTTCCTTCTTTAAACAGAAACAATGACAATAGATCAGGAACAAAACGCCTCCATCAGCTCCCACAAGGTTTCAAAGTGCTCCAGGACTCCGCAAATCGCAAAACTAATTTGGGTTTGTTGACACGGAATCAGATATTGTTGTTTGAGAAACTAGGTTTTATTAAACTTTTTTTCCAACACAAGATAGATGTTAAAAAAGACTGCTTTGAACGGTTTAAACCTCAGTGCTGACACCCACAAACTGAATCTCTACTGGATGAAAGGTGCTCTGCTCCTGAAAATGACCTTTGACCCCTCCAGGTTATCTTTGATGTATTCTGATTTGACTTAAATCATTGATCTGATTGGTCAAATAAAAAATAAATCAACACAAAATGATGCCAAAAGCTGAGGCTGTCATGTTTGATTAATAATAATAGTAGTAGCAGTAATAATAATAATAATAATAATAACAGTACTTATTATTATTATTACATTAATAATACTACTACTAATTATTATAATAATAATAACATTTTAGATTGTTAGTTTAGGATTGTTGCAGTTAATTTGCTGTGATTTCCTGGTATTCCAATATTGCCAGGATATTGTTTAAGGAATACCATTAAGTCAGTATTTAGTAAATAAATTTGTCTTTTGAAATAAAAAAAAAGATCCTGAAATTAAGAAATAAGGGCATAAAATGAATTTTTAAAATTAATAAAATTGTATTAAGTTATAATTTCTATTGGGGGAATTTTTGTCAAATAATGCCAAGTTAAATTCCCAGCTGCAGCACTAATTAAAGCAAAAGCCTGAGTGGAAAATTCAGCCAAAGTGAAATCAGTCAGTTTGGTTCCTGACGTTCTGATCTCATGTCAGGACTGAGACATGAATAAAAAGGCCAGCTGATCCTGGGTCAGTGCTCAGGGACCTCCTGTACCTCCAGCAGGTCTGGCGGCTGGTTTGGGTCACTCACATAGGGGGGTAGAACAGTGTAATTGGTAACTTAGATCACCGTTATCCTTCGTCTGCTCTCCTCCTCCGCCTTCTTCTTTTTCCTCGTTCTCTTCTTCCTCCCGCTTGATGAAAATGTCCTTAATGAAGATCAGCTCCTTCTTCACCTCCTCCTGCTCCTCTTCCTCCAGGGAGGAGAGGAAGGCCTGGACCTGGGAGCAGACGTACGACTCTAAAGAGACTTCACGTTTCTAACACACACACTTTACTCCTCGTGCTGGAGCCTTACCTTGGCCTCGCTCTCGTTGGACAGGATCTCCAGGGCCTCGAGGTGCGACAGGCCCTGGTAGTCGTCAAACAGAATGCCGTAGTGAGCTGTGGGCGCGCTGATTGGATGGTTTCCCAGACGGGCCCGCTCTTTCTCTTTGGCTTCCTTTAACATCTGACAAAAAAAAAAAAGAAGAAAAAAATCACAGTGGAGCTTAATATAACTCTGCTGCACAGCTGTCACTTTAACTGCCAACAAACTGGATTAAAATGCAACACAATGTTTTTAATAGAATCGTGTCTGAAGGAGAAACAGCACTGACCAAATACATCAGCAGAAATGCCTGTAATATATATTTTGTGTATGTATTTTATTAAATGTGGATGTGAAATTATTCTACTGTGATATCCATATCAAATAAAAATAACTAACTAACTAACTAGAGAAATGACAGAATCTGTATTTCCACTGTGAAACCACCCGATCATTCCGTTCACGCAGCTACACTCCACACAAGTTTTTCATTATTTATCTGACAGGAGGAGACGTGTTGGTTTTCTGTGTGTGTACGTGCCTGACTCAGTGACGCCGTCTTCTCCATCAGGGTCTTGGTCTTTTTGAAACCCGGATCACTCTCAGCAAGAACGGTCATGGTCTTCTTTCCGATGAACTCCAAGGCGTCCAGACCTCCACTGATCACTGACTTCCCCTACAGAGACAAACAAACGGAGAAACAGACACTGGGAATGATGCCAAGTCCAAAATTTTAATTTTTAGATACTGCAGCAAAAGTAAGATGATTATGATGATGATGTACTTTCATCAATAGTCGGAATCTTTGTCGACTTAATAAAAATATCTTCATTTAGATTACATTTTGACTTCACACTGAAAGTTAAATAACCATAATTTAGTGCTGCTGGCACATTAGCCTAGCAGACATAACATATATTATAATACTTTTCACAGTTTTTTCAAGATCAATAAAACAGAGGCGTCTTAAATCATCCTGAAGATGGTTATTTTTCAAAAATGACCTTTTCGTTGTTAACTTTCCCACTTATTACACAGCTACTTTGTAAAAAAAATAACAATTTGACACAAAATATTACTTTAAAATTGATTTGTGTGAACATGGATGCACACTGGAGGGACTTTACTGTAATTTATCAAGGGCGGACAACGTGTTTCGCCTGAAGCTTCATCAGGTTTGATCTGTAAAACTTAAAAAAGTTATTCTTTTTAAAATGTTTTTATTGCTTCCGCTAAAAGAAATGTCTGTTAGATTCAATACGGTTTCCATAGCAATGATCTGTTAATCATAGCAGTGGTTTGTTATACGAAAGAAGCAGAGTGCAGAAGCTGTAACTGACCAATCAGAATTTAGTTTTTAGCAAAGCAGTGTAATAATTTATGATTGTGTTTAACTTGCTGCTTATCAATGAATTATCAATGTGTGTGTGTTCACTCACTGTGTTCTGCACAGCGTGTGTGATCGTGGAGAAGACGCCCCTGCCAGAAGCCGCAGCGTTTACAGCAGTCACCTCAGAGCCGGACGGCTCAGTCTCTCCACTCTCACCTCCTCCCTCTTTCTTCTCCTCCTCCTCCTCCTCTGCTCCCTCCTCCTCCTCTTCTCGCGCCTCCTCTCCTACCGAGGGCCTGTGCATACGCAGAGCTTCCCCAGCCTTCGTTTTCACTGAGGTCAGGCTCTGACCTGCACACACACACACACACACACACATTAGGTACAGACTGAGGAGATCAGGAGGGAGAGGTGGAAAGTTGAAAGATGAAGAACAGGAAGAAGACGTACCCACTGAGGAGGTGGCGCTGCTCAGGAGAGATTTCCCCCATGAACTCCAACCCCCCCAGCCTTTTTCTTTCTCCTGAAGTGACCCCTGCACACACAAACACATACACATGCATTTTAGTAATACTTTAAAACTTGCAGTTATGCATGAAAAACAAATTTTTTCTCTAATAAATGATGCTAACACTGGATGAGTAATAATACAAATGGTCATTAAAGGGTGAAAAATTCCTTTAAAATCAACAGGTGTTGCCCAAAGTGCTGAACAGAGAAGATTTTTGGCATTTCTGCTTGAGTAATCATTTAAACAATGACCACAATGGACACTGATTATTTTTCTGCCGACTGAAAAATGCATTGTACAGCTCTAAAAATCTATTAAACTCATGTACAATCATAAGTTGATTCAATTAATTAAGCTCAGTTGAATATGGACTAAAGGCGAGACTCATAAATCACCCAGACTGGTGTTAAACATTAGCATAATGCAGATAAATCTAGGGCTGCAACTAAAGATCATTTCTAACGTTGAATCATCTTGATTAATTGAAAGTTGTTTGGTCTTTAGAATGTCAAACAAAATATGATTATATAATTTATAAACTCTCAAATATCAAAATAAGTATTGGCATCAAAAATCAGTATCAGACAGGATTTTTTGTGCTCTGTGTGTCAGAAAACTAGTGGGACAAACCTCCACATCCTCGTCTGCAGCCTCCGTGTCCGGCTCCAGGCTCACCGGCTGGTCACATACGACCAGCTGACCCTCAGCGGACGGCTCCGGTTGGTCGGTCTGTCCCTCTGAAGCGTTGGTGTCCTCGGTGGTCGTCTCCTCTGCGGTGGACTGCGGGAGGTCGACTCTCTCTGGGATCAAAGGAGGCTGCAGAGCGGCTGACGGCGTTGCAAAGGCTGCTGGGACATCCTGACAGGGGTCAGGGTCTGTGAGGGGGGGCTGGGCGGGTGCAGGGGTGATGTCAGCAGGGGGGTCTGCGTCAGCCTGGGACATGGTGATCTGGAGGTGAGGAGAGCTTTGATTTTAGTGGTTTTCTGTTCACACATACAATACATACACACAGTGTATATAACACACATTTAAACTGACAAGATGCAATTCTTGTGTTAGTTTTTACAAAAATGTAAATGTATAAAAAGTATAAATGTTAAATGTATTTCAATAATTGCTTTGTCTATCATAGTTTGTTTTTAAGAAATATACATTTATTAAAAATCATAAATCAGGCATGGTGTGAAAAAAAATCTGATGACCTTCATCGTCTTGTTTTGTCTAACTATCACTCAAAGATATAAAACAGAAAAACCACAATTTGTTGGAGAAAGTGTTACTTTTTTTCTTGATGGTTGACTAAAATAATTAACTGATTATCTGCCCATTGACAGATTGAGTCATTGTCTCTAATTCAATATGCAAAGAGCCAAACTGACCCTAGCTGGGTTCAGAGTTCAAATGTTCAAGACGAGCAGATCATTAAATCAATCCAACAAACTTGCAAAAACATGTCTCCTTATTTCATCAGCATGCTGTCAGTGTGGTGTAAAATATGGTTTGAATGTTTTATGAATTTCAGCATTGCAGAGGGCCTCATTTTCTCTGATTAAACTTGCAGGAGAGGGAAATACCCAATGCTGTCTATAGCTAAATGACATAATAACTCAGTGTTAGAAACAGAACAGAAACAGTATCTGATATAAATCTACTGTAGGGCAATTTTGATGTACAACTTTAGAGAACAGAACAATGAAACACTGTACAAAAGCCATCAGTGTGCCTCAGCTCATCATTGATAATCGCTTCCTGGTTCAACATCACCAACTGGTGGTCACTGTCTGTACGTGCACCCTCATCATTGACCGTCATCTCCATGTTTTCAAACACTGAAGTTTGTTCAAGACTGGTTCCAGGCTGCATAATGTATTTAAACACAATTTAATCTCTCACAAACTGTATGCACAGGGCAGTTAATAAGCTGGTTAACAATAACAATTACACGTTTGTCTATAAAAAGCAGAATAGAGCCTGGAAAACAAGCCACTATAAGTACAATGTGATAATATTTTCTTTTAAGTAATACGAATTGATTTGAAGTAGTTAGTCCATAACATGTTGAGACGATCTGTAGAAATAAAACTGGAGCATTTAACTAACTAGTCAAACTTATTAGCTATATAAAAGCAACCACTCCACACATTAATGACATTTATATCTCTAAGCCTCTTTTGAACACAATGTTACACAATGACAACATGCAGAACAAATTCAAGCTCATACTCAACAAACACCGCTGCTCTGTTAGAAAGCAAATACGTCAATTAGGCTATTATTCGCGTGGTTTTTGGTCTTTTAAAAGACCAATGCAAAGACATTTTCACATCAAAGCTACAAACCAATAAAAGTTCACCCCCGAGTTTGTTCCCAATGTGTGTCTTTCGGCTGTGTCAGACAAAGGAAAGCCATAAAGCTCAAAGACAGTTTTGTTTTTGTCAAAGTGACAGTGCAGCTCACCCGTTTGGTGCCAGCCAGCGGCTCTTCTTCCGCCCCGCCACGTCGGCAGGCCGGTGTGTGACCGGCTGCACCGAAGAGCGGCGGCAGACAAGAGGACTCCCCGCCGCAGGAGCAGCTGCTGCCGGCTGGTTTGTAAATCCTCTATATCGGAAGTAAAACATTTAGTTTACAGCTACTCACATTTCTACCGGATAGTAAGCCAGATCATACACAAGCTAGTGTTATGCAGAGCACCACAGCTGAATATAAAATCTTTCAGGGTGTTATGATGAAAGCTGTCCCCTATTCCAATATTATTTTTCCTCTCAGGAAAGGAAATTCATCCTGATTGGTGCTGCTATAAGACATGCAGTGAGGGATTTTATTTACATTTAATTTGAATGTATTTATTTGTTTAAACTATCTCTATTTAGCTTTAAGAATGTAAAATCAGTCAAAATAGTTTATTTAACCAGAAAATAAAGAAAAATAATTGACACATCCGAATGTTAAAATAACAAAATAACAATAATACCACTACTACCACAACAACTGAAAACAATAATAATAATAATAATAATAATAATAATAATAATAATAATAATAATAATAATAATAATAATAATAATAATAACAATAATGATAATAATAATAATAATAATAATAATAATAATAATACAAATAATAATAATACGCCTTTAAAACAATAAACATTTAAAAAATTGTTTAGACTCCCTTAGCGAAAAACCTTGTTGTTACAAATTACAGTTGGATATTCAAAAGACTCAAAATTACATTAATTTTGATTTAAAAACAACTTTAAATATTTTTAAGAAAGTGTAAATTGGCACCGTCGGGTGAGGCAGTTTTGAGCGAAGACGGAAGTAAGCAGGAGGGATTCATCTCACCTCACCTTGGTACTTTTTCTATTTGAGTAGAAAATACATCTGGTTCTTGTCTGTGTCGCTCCATTTCGAGTTGAAAGCTTAACACGTGTTGTATTGTAATGTAAATTATAAGGAAAATCTTATAGAAAACACAGTTTTCGTGTTCTTTTTAACATTCTAGTACCCAGTATTTCGCCGATCTGTCACGGCGGCTCGTTGGTCTAGGGGTATGATTCTCGCTTAGGGTGCGAGAGGTCCCGGGTTCAAATCCCGGACGAGCCCAATTTTTCTTTATGAAATATACATTGATGAGATAAATTAGATAAAATGAAAGACCAATGGTAGTTATAGGGCAGAAGCTGTAGTAGAAAACAGATAAAAGTAAAAGATGTATATAGCCTTATTTATTATATCCATAATAACAAGATTCCTGATTGTTACTGTTTGATGGGATTCTGACAATATGAGCCAAATAATTTTGTTTTGACATGGGGGGTCTTATAATGTTGTATATTGTAATATTGTATTTTCTAAATGGTTAATGTTTGATCTTCAAAATTTCACAAAATAGGGAAAAATAACATATCACCTTAAAAAATACTGCAACTAGTTACCTCTTTTCTGCTGTATCTGTTGAATTAATTGTTCTAAATATTCTAAAGTTTATTACGCTGTCTTTGTTGAGTATGTACCTGTGAGTGGAAAGTGGCGCTAAGACAATGTGTATTATGTATTATAGTTATAATATTTATATTTGGTTTTATAATAATACATCTAGGGCCAAGAATCACATAAGAGGTGATTTAGCACCTTAAATAAACTGAAATTGCACCAAATACAATACAAAACCCAAAGATTTTTAAGTTATGACAATGAAACTAAAAAAAAGGCATACATTTAAAATTGAGAAGCTTTCATCAGAAAATGTAGCCTACATTACAGCTTGATAATTTATTATTTAATAACTTTTTTTAAAAAACATTCTTTTGATGATCAGCTAATTTACTGACACATCAATTAACAGTTTTTCAGCACAAACACACATTTAGGACACATTTAAGAAAGATTTAAGACACAGCATTCCATTCTGCAAATATTATCAATAAGTTTATTAAGTGGTATGAATATTCTGCCTTAAAATAAATGCAAAAATTGCAAATAGACCTGTACAGTTATATGTTCACAGTTTAACATGTTCCCTTTGAATTGCCAACGTTTAGATTAAGAAGAGATAGGGTTTATTATAGACAGAACATTACGGAAATGTATAATATCCATTATTATGAGTATCAAAATCATGCTTAATAAAACCTTTAATTGCCCTTTCAGTCTAATAATCAATTATAAAATATATATATATATATGTATATATATATTACAACTTATGTTTGCATAAAATACAAAAAACATGTACAAGCAAAAACCGCAAAGAACATCCAGGGGCAAAATGCAGATCAGTTGAGCCGCTACATTCGGTGTGTGTGTGTCTGTGTGTGTGTGTGTGTGTGTGTGTACAACCTTCTTCTGGCATTATGTGATTAGAAAATAAACACCTGTTAAATGTTTCTGATCTAACTGACCAGCAGATGTATGGAAAGCAAAACTGTGAATAGAAAATATTTGGCTTTGGGAATGTTTTCTATATAAAGTGCACATTGGAGACATGTACAAAGGCGCTATAAACAAAACTATTTTCTTCTCCACAAGCTGTAAAAACAGGAAGTTGTGCTCTAAAATTGTGATGGTGTTTAAAATATTGAGAAGAATATGACCTTCTATTAAGAAAACTGTTGAATTATTTTCTTTAAAAGTACACATGCTGTGTGTCGGGCTGGAATGAAACTCATCTGCTCCTGAAAGAAAAGAGAAGAGCAAATTTCCCTGCTTTGCACTTTGTATTTTTCCCATATAAAAGGTTTCATACAATAAAAAAAGGCTACCATTGTGTCACATCACAAACCAAACAATAGTTCATATAGATACATAAACTCGATATAAGACATTTCATTGCCTCTACCCTTAAACCAACCGAGTGGTGTCTTTTCCTCACTAACACAATAATGCCCCTGTGCAGCAACTTTCACATTTCTGAATGAAAACATAAAAAAACACTTCACTCCGACAATGCCCAGGACCCACAGCCCCTCCTTTTTCCCCACCCCAAATACCAAAAGCCGGCCAGACTGAGGCTGCTTTCATTAAGTGCATGTTTTCTTGCCGTGTGTGCCGTTAAACATGTGCATGTATGTACAAAGGAAAGCGAGCAATAGCTACCTGTATTTTAAAAAAAAGTCACTTCATGATGTAAGCTTGTAGAGGCAGATGAGGTGTGTGGTGTTTTATTGTGGCGGTCCATGAAGGAGGAGATAGCGTTAGCATTATGACACAGGTAGCTGCGCTGGTGAAAGAAAGCTGAATGACACGATGCACAGTAGGTGTGATATGATACATTCTGGAAAGTTTCACATTATATTGGCCTAGCTAGCAAATAACGTGTGTGTGTGTTTGTGTGTTTAAGTCCACAAGCTTTTCTTGAATGCATGCAGAGGAATAAGAGCTGATGTTGCAAAAAGAAGCTTGAGCATGCTGTATGTGGCTTAAACAGAGCGGTGCGGTTTGGTTCTAGGGCCACAAGAGGGCGCTGCTCTCAGGCCAGCTGAGATGCTGCGGCCTCTTAAAAAAAAGTGTCTGGACCTTCCACAGCTGATCAGAGGTCTGGTACAACAATTTCTATTATAATGTCAAAATGAGCTGCTTATAAATCTGCAAACAGGATAGGTAGATGATTAATCGGCTGACACCAGCTCATTTTCAGGCTAATGAGGTGAAAGGGTCTAAACTTGCACCCTGAGGAACGTTTCCCCACTCCCCGTCGGAGTCCAACATGTAAGGCCACCTCTTTAAAAATCCCCCCTCAAGTCAAAGTGGTACAGTCCAACGTTGAAACCAGCACCGTGTTTCTTTCAAGCTGCCCGGTTTCAGAGGGTTTCACACCAGCAGGTGGCGTTTCTTGTGCAAAGCCAGGTGGTCGGAGCGGGAGAAGCTGCGTTCACAGTCGGGGCACTGGAACGGTTTGACCCCTGTGTGCTTGCGGAAGTGTCTCGTCAGCTCGTCTGAACGGGCGAACTTCCACGTGCAGCCTTCCCACATGCACTTGTAGGGTTTCTCCCCTGCACATAAGGAAAAAAAGAGAGTGAGAAGGCTTGTTGACGATTATAGAAAGCTGCATTTCCAGCAAGAAGTTCCTGGTACTTTTTAAAGAACTAAACAGTTTCTTGAGTCGGCTGTTTTCTGTGTTTTTATAGTGGTCTAAAGACATGCAAAGATCAGGTAAATTAGTCCACAAACATATGAAAAAGCAACATGACACGAAAAAGAAATGTTCTCCCCTCGTGCTAGAATGTCCATAAACTAGCAGAGAACCAGTTTTTCTGAATGAAGTGGTACTTTTTAATTTTTAGTGTATTTGTGTTTGACCAATCAGTAACAGTCATCCCTGTGAACCCCGTCCCCGATAGTTCCTGTACTCCCACAACTCGGGCCCTTTTAGGGGGTTAACTGTCCCGTGACCTTTATTTAGATCCTGATCCCTGTGGGCGAGTTCCCAGTCCTGAGGGAAAGCTTCATGTTCATGTTTAACTGGTGTGTGAATCTTACCAGTGTGTGTCCTGCGGTGTGCTTTCAGGTGGGAGCTCTTGGTGTACACTTTGTTGCAGCCGTTGAAGTCGCAGCGGTGAATTCGCCGCTTTTTCAGTGTGTCAGGAGACTCGGCAGGGAGAGGATGCTTTGCACCCGAATGAACTATTACTGATGTGTTGTTACACCTGAGGGGGCAGAGAGAGGAGAGCGTTAGTTAAGAGGTGCTTGCTTTGTGTGATTTGACCAGAAGAGGGCGCCGCTGTCATGCAGCAGCCGCCTCCGTCATGATGTTGAAATCTAATGCAAGTTGAATTTGATTGCAGCGACTCTGCGATGCAATAACAACTTCTACCAGTCAGGAAGTTGAAAAACACCTCCCGCCTTTTTCCAGTACACCACGCCTTTGCTTTGTCCTTTCACCTCTCTCATGTTTCACTGAACCATTCAGTGACTCATTCACTGATACAAGTGCTGAAAATAAGTTGAAAAACTGATAAATTGTTGACGCAAATTTGCAACACTCTTTCCACTCTCATACTCAACTCCTATGAGTCCAAGAAGATTAGGTTTCTAATACTCCCTGCCGTATGTGTATGTGTGTGTGTGTGTGTTTGTGTGTGTGTGAATGCTTTGTGAAAACGTTTTTAATCAAAAAAAGTACAATGTCAAAAGAACAGAAGAGAAAAAGCAACATTTTCAAGTGATTTACAGACAGAAAGAAAACAAGAAGAAGTTGTCTTTCCGCACTATCATTAAAGTGTGTGTGTTAAGTGTGTTAGTGTGTGTGTAAGTGGCAGTTGAGAGCAGGTGTCGAGTGTTGAAATATGAATCCCTCACAGATCAGTTCTGCGTAAAGGAATGTGCAGAAAATCCCCCGCTACACACACACACACACACACACACA
>CAFUXE010001435.1:100170-123276 GCA_903364295.1 Serranus cabrilla
CCACGACTGTCACTTTGTTCACACAGCTCTCGGGCATCGACACACTCAGGCGCTCGCAGTGTGGAACTTCAAGTACGTCCTGAAGCTTGACTCACACCGTGCTACCTGCAGTATTTACGCCCCTCGGGGAACGCGCTGATTATTCTGATCACAGTTACATGAGTCATCAAGGTGATGAGCTAAGACTCCAGTGTTTGACTTTTCCTCTTTCTGAGCTCACCTCCGATGCTGTTTCCTTTTGCTCCGCGCTCCTGTTGCCCTCGAGTTTACTCCTTCTTTCAAGCCCTCACTCGCCCCCTACTGTACCTCCCCGCTGCCTAATTTCAACCCCTTACCTCACTTCCTCCTCCTGAGTCCCCTGATAAAGCCTCACATGCTCTGACTTTGACTCCTCTCGCTTTAAGGGCCCCTATCCGCTTATTTTGGCTTCCTTTTCCTTCATCTGAGCTGCCTGGCCCACTTGTCTTATCCCTTTACCCCCCCTGACTCTGACCAATTATTGGCCTATCACAGATATAAAGGGATCTACTGGTGTTGGTGTATATGTTGTCTAATGTATAAAAACTTTTTTACAGAACTTATACTGCAGAAAACACTGTGTGGGATGTTTTAGAAATGGTGTTGGCTATTTTTTCTCAGTTTTCATTGGTTACCAATGTTACACTTTGTATATAAAATGTACAATATTGTTGAATATTGTTTTTTTTAGTGGCCAATGTTGATGCAAATATTAAGGGAGCAGGACGGTGTATGGTCAATGTACAACATGTTGTTTTTGTTGTTGTTTTTTTGCATCTGACTAAATACAAAAAATAATAACAACATGGTATCCAAGTGGATCTGTACTCTGTGTGCAGTGTATGTCTTACATTGAAAGATGTACCAAAGTTTTTATGAACTTAACAGCATTTATCAGAAGATTGAAGCATCTCCTTGTTTCGGAGATAGAACAAAAAGTTGTTGATAGTTCATCTCATGAGGACAGACATTGGATGTTTCAGATGATCTCAAAATGGCATAAATCAGTCCATTTTCCAAAGGCAGCCATATCACCAACACACTAAAATCAGTATCGGTCTTAAAAAATACCATATCCGTCTGGAGCTACCAAACACACACACCCACGCATGCACTACACACACATAGCTGCAGCCCCTCTCCGCTCCTCTCCAGCAGACTGTGGGGCTGCGGGCCTGCAGACCTCGGGGGGAAGCCAGAGGGGGCCGTCAGCAGGGGAGAGGAAACAGGATCCATCATCACACACACATCCACACACACATTTAAAGAAACACCGGAGTTGACACAAGGCTCAAACACTGACAAAGACACATGTGCACGCACCTTGAGCTGTACTTGTCAAAGAGAGCAAAGTTTTGAGGCTTTCCAGACTACTGAGGACGGAGAGCGGCTGCCAGAGAGAGAAAGAGAGGAGAGGGAGAAGCGGAAGCCCCCAGAGTTTAGTCTGACTGTTATTATTTCCACACTGCGTGATGGGTCGGGGGGTGTAAAGAAGAGAAGGAGGAAGAGAAGGAGGAGGAGGAGAGTGAAGCCAAATGGGGGGTGCTGCTGCAGGGGGCCTGTGGTTTCCTGTCTGACACCCCCCCTACACACACACACACACACACAGTGCACCTCCCAACCCCAAGAATGAGAGGAGAGAGGGGGGGTAGAAGGAGAGAAAGGGCAAAGAAAACAGCCGCTCTGACCAAACTATGTCAAAATGGAAGTGGAAAGAACAAGGCAGAGACAGAAACGGGGAAGAAAACGAAGTGGGTTTCGACCAAAATATGACAAAACTTCAATGGACCTCAAACATGGGGAGGGGGGCCGCCACACAGTCACAGCGGCTCTATCCAGCGGTTTAAACGCGGCAACAGACACACTGCACAAGTGTGCGCTTTTACACGAGTGAGTGTGTGTGTGTGCGTGCGTGTGCTGGCACGCATGTGAAGTTGTGTAACCAGTTAGAGGTTTTTTACGTTTATGGCTGTCTGTTGACCACGATGTCCTCATCTGCTTAACTTCCAATGGAGAAACACCAAGTCTGCAGCATCCAGGAGCTTAATGTTTAGCCCTAATGTTCCCTCAGACATGGCCTTTGAGNNNNGTGTGTGTGTGTGTGTGTGTGTGTGTGACAGAGTGTACAAACACTCCTGCGCATTTTGTTCCACCAGATAACATCAGCATGTTGATTCAGGAAAAAAAAGGTGTAGGGGTGGGTGGGGTAATGGGAAATAAATAAATACAACATGAATTAAACGAGAGTTCATCTTTTTAAAAACTTTTCCAGAGAGGTTGAAGAGTGTGAAGTAAGACAAAGAGGCAGAGAGAAAGAGAGAGAAAGAGAGAGAGAGAGAGAGGTCGCACTCATTCCACCCGTCCACCCCCCACATCCACATCCCTCTCTCCTCCCTTCTTTCTCTCTCTCTCTCTCTCTCACTCCAGGCTCTAAACAGGATAAGAGCTTCATATGCCAAGTGGAATGTGTGACGCAAGCCTCAGCCTTGAAACAAAGCACAGGAAACAGGGAGAGACAGAGACGGAGGAACACACACACAGAGAGAGAGAGAGAGATGTGTTTTACTGTGAAACCAGAGGTAAGACAAAGGAGCTCAGGTGAGCCTGAACACACCTGTCACAGACGCTCCTCTCTGAGTGTAACAGTGCACTCAGCTCTGAGGCGGAGCAGCTACACCGAGGCTCATCTCTCACACATCGCTGTCTGCTCTCCAGCACCTGATCCAGCCTTTGCTGACAGGGTGTTAATCTAATCTAATCAATAAATCAATTAATGGGTCCAGTGACAGGAAAGCAGCAACAGTTTTTGATCATCAGTTAATCATTTCTGTTATTTAATCAAGCAAAAATGACAAATAATGCTGATTCTAGCTGCGTTTCATCTTTAAATGTAGTATTTTTGGATGAAACAGGAGCCACCTTGGGCTCTGTCATGTGCAGTCTTCACAGGTTTTTGTCATTTCTTAAACACAATATAAATATCTGACCATCAGCTGAGCCCTGACACTGATTTTAATATCTGTGCTGAATCTCTCAATCCAGACCATTCAAACCAGATTAAAATCACACATGTCATAACCACTGAAAAGAGAGGAACGCACATCAGCATCAGAGCCTCTAGTTCTCCACCACAAGCCTGCCTTTGGTTATTATTTTAATTAATTAAACCACACCATGTCCTATACACAGCTCTAAGGCTATAAATAGCAGCGTCTCTCTGCTGCCTTACTGTGGGGTTACACCAGTTATCAGCCACTGTTCAGATCATTAGTCTCCAGGAAAATACTTTTTTATTATCATTATTATATTTCACATGTTGATTTAAGACAAAAAATCAGCAACTTGTTATAAAATAACTTTTAGTTATCAACTAATTAGGCTAATAAAGCAGCTTGATCTCATTAAAAAAAGTCTGAATTTATGGACTCCTTTTCCTTCCCATAAGAAAGTTAATAAAAGCAGCTTTTACAGGCTTCACCACAGCACATCCGAGAGGAAATAAGAGCGGAGCGCGCGGGGTCACGGTAACGTTAGAGGACGGTGTCAGGCTTACTTGTGAGATGGAGGTTGAGGTCTAATCCAGGAGCAGGGACGGAGGGTTCTCAGCTGCCTCGCGGAGCGGCGGAGGCTCCCTGTCGGTCTCAAACTCAATTAGTCAAGTCCGGTGAAAAAGTGACGCAGGCGACGATCGGCGCTCCGATGTGTCACTGTCATGAGAAAAAACAAGACGAGTCCACTGATCGATGGCTCCACGAAACTTCCCCAAGTTACGCAACTCCCTCCCTCTCCGTGTGTGAGTGTGTGAGTGTGTCTCTCTCCGGTTTTGTCGTTCAGAAACTGTTGCTGCTGTCACATGATCCGGTCTGTCTGTCTGTTCTCCATGGGGTCGGGCCGCTGGGCGGGGCGGGACCGGGGCGGGGTGGTCCAGTTCGTGTGTGTGTGTGTGTGTGCGTGTGTGGGTGTGTGTGTGTTGCAATTTTCTTTTCAAGTTTGGAAATCTGTCTTTAATGTAAAATCCCACAATGCTACGAGGCTAAAAGTACAAAAGTAGGATATTAGTATCAAAATATGCATATATACTTATACAGTGAATAATTAATAAATAAGAGCTCACTTTCAAAACCAGGCCATTCATAAAATGAATAAATCAACACCATTTTGATTGATATTTTCATTATTGGACAGCACAATATATATTTTTGTTATGTATTATTTATTTTTAGATATTTTATCACAACAATCCAGCATCAGTTTGATTTATCCCACCTGAAGCTCCCGGGGTCAGTAACGTTTAATCTCATTTTATAGACAACAAGTCAAATGTACAATGTTTTCCTCTGAACTGTGATGGAGTAGAAGTATAAAGTAGCAGAATATGGAAATACAATAAATTTACTACAGTATAATTTAGTAATAATTTTAATAATAGTAGTAATCATTTTACAACTTTAAAATACTGATGTTTTGATTATGTGTGGACGGTGGAGCTAATTTCAAGTAACTCTTTTTTGAGTGTGGTTGTTTGTGTGTGTGTTGGAAGAAGGGGAGGGCTCGTGTGACAAGGAAGAAGCTCCTTTCCAAAGAAAATTATAGCGTGTGTCAAACAGAGATTACATAACATTATGTGCAACATTTTTCAGTCACCCAAACAGATGATTGTTTCTGACTGACTGACAGATGAACATTCAGATTATGATTAAGGACACTGCAAACATAGTTCTACCAGCAATTAAAGCGTAGAACAAACTGCAGGTAATCATAACAAAAAACTCTTTATTTCACACTGCATCTCCAGTTACAGATCTATTAAGACATATTTTTTGTATTAACACAGAATTAAATTACTCCATGTAAAGTACACTCACTTTACATGGAGTAATTTAATTCTGTGTACAACTAGTGATCCCACTGAGATCCAACTTTTTGTAGTTTTCAAGTGAAACAGACACGTGCATGTGTGGGCATGTGCACATTATCAAACTGATACACTCCAACCCCTCCTACAAACAGATTTGTTCCTGATGTGGCTGTACATGGAATTCAGAGCCTATCGAATGCTGGCACACGGCTCTAAACATGGCGATGGCCGAGGCAGAGATAAGCAGCTAACGGTACTGACACCACCACAAACAAGTGGGACATGCAGGGACTCATATGCACCTGTGGCCAGACCAGCAAACACAGAACCACTAGTTGATGTTTGTTGTCAAATAAAAGAGAAACTCTGAGAAAACAGACGCCAAGAAAGTGTGATTTCATCTCTAACCAGGACGCCATTACTCTGATTTCTTTAGATAGTAAAACGCTGTTTACTTTTATGTTATTGCTCTGAATGTCATGTATAGCTTCTGCAAGGGCTTGTATAAGAATACTGTATTTTTTTCTTAGGCACAAACACAAATTACAAAATTATGAAATACGCAGAGACGTGCAGTGTTTTACTCATAGATTGTGTATTTTATAAATCTGAAGCGATGTTTGGTTTGAAATTGAGGAAGTTGAGAAGGAAAGAAAAGAAAATATTCTTGCACAGGGCCTATGGTTTCAGTTTACCTTTTGACACATTGCAATTAAGAAAAAATAAGCTGCTAAGCTTAATAAAATGGTGACTTTCTGCACCCTCATGCTCAAAAATCTATCAGTGCAGATGTTATTCTCACTGGTGAAAATAACATAACAGTGTAATTATAGTTGCTGCCCTTCCCCCAAATTCCCAGGGAAAAAAATGATAACATTTACTTCAGGATAGTTTCAGTTTCTTACAGCAACTAATAACTGACTACAAAGTGATTTTAAAAATGTAACCACATCATTTTATTAGTCTACATCTACTTTATACATGTATTGTTTGAACACAGTAATGCAGATTTTGCAGTTTTCACAGAGAATACTCGATTGATCAGCTGGCAGAAGTCCATTCAGATCTATCAGCAGGAACGCTTCAAGCATAATTATGATGAACACTTGTTCCTGTTATATCTTTGGCAGGAGGCCATGCTAAATTGAATGTGTAACAAAGTATTCCTACTGTTACAGTCGGCTCACTCAGAGCATGACGCAGTACACCGTGTTCCAATATTCACTGTGCATTATCACTTGCTTTCTTAATTTTGTGATTATTTATGTTAATTTTTGTACTTTTCTATCCATATGAAATGTTCTTCTAACTTTTGTTTGACACACACATACTTGGTACTATATTTAGAGCGTTACTTTTCTGTTTCTGTTATATTGCTTTAGTGACATACATGCAGGACAGGATTACACACACTCACACACACACACTGGCGTCTGTCATTACAGCCCTGTCCTCCAGGCTCTCTGTGCAGCGACGTGAGGCCGGTGCTTGGGTGCTGCTGCGGAGCTCGCTGTTGAAACAAGGCAGCAATGCTATGACAGCTGCTATTTCATGGTTGGTTTCTATATTAGTATAGGTGTAAGCCTTTCAAGTCTAAACACACATCCGCTTAGGCTTAGCCGGCTCTGGTTGCATGAGAAGTGGAGCATGAGACGTGGTGATGTCTTATGGAGCGGGGTGGGAGCATGATGGAAGGCTGGGTCCGATATGTCTCCGTAACTGTGTTTCTGTGTCAGAAATGACTCAGGGAGAACTGAATGTGCCTGGCTTCATAATACACTGTGAACCTGTTGATAGGAACCAGAAGTTTACATTATGCAAGTCACATACCAGGACGGTGCTGTTCTGCAGGACTATGTGTCGAGAAGGTTTCAAAAGACACCGTTTTTGATATTACATCTCTGGGACATGACAGAATGTTTTGAAAGCTGATTTTTGATTTGGACAGAATTCAAATGTACCTGAGACACATCACTCTCTCTCCTTACAAAACTGTCCTCCCCCAAAAATGATCCAGTAAGTCATGTGTACGAGCAACTTATTATGAGCTTATAGTTACTTTTAGTGTCAGGCAGCAGCTTTTAGTGACCGTAGCAATTATGAGCAGCAAGGGAAGATGCTGCTGAAAATGATAGAGTCCGCATTAAAGCACTTCATGATGATGGCTTGTCTCTGAGACAAATGAGCGAAGACAGACAGTGTAACACAGTGTGGTCAAGTGTGCTTTGGAGTCAACTGCAGAGACAGAGATGAACAAAATGATCCAAGGAAGACGCAGGAAACCAAAGTTAACTGAAGCAGATGATTTGAAATACTAGAGACAGAAGAAGACCACTGCTGATCTTCAGGCAGAGATGAATGCTTCTGGATCAGAGTCTGAGAAAGTCTCCAGAATGACCATAAGCAGCTGACTGATGGAACCAGGCTTAAAGGGAAGAACAGCTGCTGATAAAACATTATTGAGGCCTGCAAACACCCAGAAACACCTCAAACACTGGACTGTAGATGACTGGAAGAAGTCTGAACTCTTCGGTCAGAATCGTTGTGTTTATGTCTGTAGAAAAGCTGGAGAACGTTTTGATGCCAGATGCATTGAAACACAGTGAACGGTGGATATTTATTTATGGTACAGGGTTCCATTTGTGGAAACGGCGTGGGCAAATTAGTGAATATCAACGGTATCATGAACAAGAATGTCTCCCGCAACATGTTGGAATCTTTCTGGACTGAATCTGATGGTGACAGACAATGACCCCAAGCACACTTCATATCTGACCAAGGAAAAGGAGTCTGGAGGACTGGAACTGATGGACTGGCCAAGTCAAAGTCCAGATATGAATCCTATTGAACAGATTTGGGATTAAGTAGATTCAAAGATTGGTCGCACAAAAGTTTCATCTAACGCAAGTTAGATGAAACTATTTGGAGCTCAATGACTAAAGAGACTGTGGAAAAGTAAATAAAAACAATGCCAGCAAGAATGAAGCTGTTATTAAGGCAAAAGGAGGCCATACAAAAGATTACGTTTTAGTTATTATGTGTGAAAAGGGACTATTTAGTCATTTCAGTTTGTTATTTGCCAAATAAATAACAATAAAATTTTTAGTTTTTAAAAGAAAGGATTGAAAGATTTCTAAAATATTTATGTTCTCTGGGTTTTAAGCACTGTACATGACTACATCATGAAGGATCGAGGGTGCAGCCAATATGTGAGAGGATGACAAAAATAATAAATACCTGGTACAGTTTTCTGTCCACAGTGAGGACTGTAGATTATCTGACGTAACTGGGACATTTTCTTTGGAAAATGTTGGTTTGGATTAAGTTTTTAAAAACTTGGAGCAGCAAAATTTTAATAATAACTGTATTGGTGTGAGGTAGCAGTAAGGAAGATCATTTTTTTCATACTTCTTTCTTTTATTACAGTCGGTCCTACTTTTAGCCACACCTGTCTGATGCTGCTGACGAACTCCCACAGTCACATTCTTCTTTTCTCATGTTTTCTTTTTGCCTCTTATCATGCGTTACCACACAGATTTATGATAAGGGCTGACTGTTGGTGCTATTTCACGCTGTCTCGGGGATATATGTACTCGTGTATGTATATCATATGTTAAATCTGATGCATACATACCCAAGATATCGCACAGACATTGTTCATGCAGGAACGAGTCTTTGGATTTGAGCCACAGAAGCATCACTCACACACCCTGGTTTGTTCATTCTTCTGTGTATGTATGTGCCTGCATGTGCAGTCAGAGAGTTCATCAGCTCTAAAGTGCTATTAAACTCACACATGCACACTTCACTTAATATGCTGGCCTTTAGCCATTACGGGATCATGTGTTGAAATACGCTTTAAGCTGTTGTTCCTTATATCAGACAGTTTTGCTAAGTTATCATTCTTATATCAGACACACACGCTCACACATCAGCTTTAACTCACTTAAACCTCAAACATTTTTATTTATTCATTTCTATTTTTTATTCATAAGAGCTGAATATAGTGCCTGGTTATTTACATTGAATTAACCATGGTTTTTACACCTGGGCGGATATGGGTACATAAAAACTGGATCATTTAACTTGTTGTGGAACCACTGTCCTGTGTTAGAACTGTGATCGGGACTGTGAAAAAACCAATAAAGAAAGTTTGGATAACCATGTTTTTTGTGACGCACAGTTAAAAAAAGATTTTCTTTCGTAAAAACAATTTGAGGAAATGAAGCAGTTGCTGCCCAGATTTTCTTGTTTAAAAAACTGTTAATTTACATCTGCCGTTGCTGCAAACAAAGAACTATTTCTCTTTGAAGAAAAATTAACACAGTAGAAGAGAAACACATATAAAGGTACACACTCACTGTGCAACAACATCAGCAACAACAATCACGACAATTAGATTTCACAGCATCAAGTGATCACGTGATGATGGGTAGGAGTGTGTTGGTTTTTACTGAGTTTTCATCTAAATTTAGAAATCAGTAAAGCAGCAGAACTCTCTAATTTAATCTGGTACTGAGATCCAAATGTGTGTTGCTCTAAAAACTGACCTGCCAAACAGTAGAAGTTGTTGCCCTTCCCCCAGATTCCCAGGAAAAATCCTGAAAACTTCCGCGTTCTCAGGTGAAAAACCGTTGTGCTCAGTGTAAGACATGAGGTTTGGCACGGTTACACTTACCTACAAAATTGCCTGATCCTGCATAGTTTCAGTTTCTTATGATTCAAATGAATGGCAGCTAATCCCAGGCAAAGCAAAGGTCAGAGCCACATGTCCTGACAAAACCCTGTGGCCTTGTGTGATCAGATAGCGGAGTGCTGTTCTGGGAAACTAAAATGCACCAGGAGAGAAAGAACTAATTTGTCCTTAGCTGACCCTCTTTGAGACGTCTGAACTGAGCCGTCAAAGGTCGTAGGTCAGTAGTCCATCAGCAGATCAGACTCAGTAATTCTTCTCAGACTGGTGCAAAGTACGCACCCACATGAGTATGATGAGTCAGAAAGTTATTAAACGTGCAAATGCAAAAAATAATAATGAGAGAGTGACAAACCTCTTATTATTTTACACTTGTGATTAAGTTGTGAAAACCTGTTGAATCAGAATAATGCTGCTAATGCAGAGTTAGATTTATGATGTTTAATGTCAATCAAACTGTACCTTCACCTCTTTCCACCCATTGTGCATTGTGGCAGAATTGTGTCAACAATCATGTGCGTATAAGTGCATTTAATTTTTAACACACTATAATATACAGGGGGCTGCAAAAGTAGGTTTACAGTAAGGATTATTCCTGTATTACCAGTATTATCAGAGTGGTGCTTGGCTGTGTGAATGTCAGGGCAAACAGTTTGAACATGTGAGGGATTCATTTTTATTTATTGATATGTTTGTATAATCAATTGAATATGTTTTGTGTGCACACAATGTTTTTCATTACTTTGAATCAATACACTGTGTGGATTTGAAAACGTGGCTGCGAGCGCTGATCTCTCACTGCGCTCACACAGTTACACCTTCACCAAACTCCTGATCAGTGGTGAAGATTAAGTTCCACACAGTTTATCTTGTTCATCTTGTTGGTCTGTTTGTGTCATACTTTAAATTTTGTTATGCAGACTTCCCTGGTATTTTATCCAAAAGAATGTGTGTGTGTGTGTTTTGTTGTATTTTCTACATAGTGGAGAAGTTTTTACCAACAGACTGAGGACATTTTAACAGGTCCTCACTCTACCACAGGCCTGTTTGAGGGTTAAGACTTGGTTTAAAAGTGCAGGTTACAGTGAGGTTCAGGTGAGGGTCTGGGTGAGGGTCTGAGTGAGGGTTGGGGCCCGGCATTTACTTGGGATGGTTACGGTTACGGTAAGGGGTTAGGGAATGCATTATGTCAATGAGGGTCCTCATAAAGATAGAAGTACAAGGATGAGTGTGTATCTGTGTGTGTTCATCTTTCCAGTTGCCTAGTATGTGTTTATTTGTTTTAAGGAGGGACGTGTCAGATCGTGTCTTCTTGAAAATGCAAATGAGACATTCAGTGGAACCGCACACACAAAACTGATCTCTGTTCCAGAGTGTGTGACGCTTCACTGCTCAATTAAGTTATAAAACACATTCAGACGGCTAATGCTGTCAAATATATGATGGATGACCCTCATGAAGGAAGGTATAAAAGAAAAGACTTGTTTTTTCTCATATCCACAATTCATAAATTGCACCAAGGTTGTAAGTGCAGCAGTAATTTGAGCCAAATGCCAACGTCAGCTTGCCAACATGCCACTGTCATGCCATGTCACTGTGTCATTGACGTACACTTGAACATTTTAAACAATGTAGGTGGTTACAAGTCTGTCTCCAATCACCATTACCATCATACTATAATCAGTGCTATTATTTACTGACATTGTTTTCATTGGTATTGTTTGTGATATATTTCTTATAAAAGGCTCAACCATTGTTCATCTTGACTGACTGCACTAAACTGGAATGCTGGATTATCCACGACAGCAGAAACTCCCTCAACTGAAATGGAAAATAAATACTGTAAAGAAAAGTGTGTGTGTGTGTGTTTGGTTGTGTGTGTGCGTATGTGTAGTAGAGGGAGGAGCACAGTTTGTAAATGTCAAGTTTAGCTGCAGGTAGAGGCGGTGGCATGCACACAGACACAAGCACAAAGAGACAGGCAGACACCTGCACACAGAAAATGCCGTACAGACTCAATGTACAAATACTGAAAAATCTGTCCTTAAGGGGAGAGCAGAGACACGGAGGACGTCCTGCGTGGGTGTGAGAGAGAACGAGAGTCATGTAATCCGGTAAGTATAATTTAAAATGATGTCAATGAGTAAACAAACTGTAAGAGGTAGAATACAACAGTAAACACAAACAGTCACTGAGCTGGCATACACCGCATGATTTGAGCCTGCTTTGAGCCTGCTTTGGACCAAACTATTGGACGTCTTTTACAGTGCAGTGTACAAGGGGAGAGCGACAAAAGGATGTCACCTGACAACCACTCTTGTCCAATACGGTCACTTCTGAAAAAAAACAAGATGGCGTCACCCAAAATGCCAAACTCAAAGCTTCAAAACAGGTTTCAACAAATCAATGGGTGACTTCATGGTGCCTATGTCGATTTACTTTATACAGTTTATGGTTCTGACCACTAAACCACAACCGTAATGAACCAAATAAATCCACATACAGGACAGCAAACGTATACTTTGTGAACCAAAATGACACCCATTCCCACAATTAGGACCCTGGGTAACCATTTGTCACCGGCCCGCTCATACAGGGACTGCCAGGTGTCTTTTACTGTAATGACTCAGTGAAAACGCAAATATGCAGCCCCTTCATTATTCCCCCTCATTATTTTCACTGTGGTCACTCCATTGACACAGTTAGGGTGCCGCTGCAGTGTCCTCGGAAAAGTTTCACTTTTGCTGCAACTCCGCGTGATGTCATCTGGAAAGGTGTTGCTTTGGCCAATCATATTTATCAAATATGTGCAGGGGCACATTCCTGTGCAGTCTATTTTTACTGATTACTTGGCAAGCCTCAGGACAAAACATAAAATGATTGTCACTATGATAACTGTAGTAAAATCCTGTGATAGTATTATCAGCCTGTGTGCTTTTCTCTGATTAGACTGATGAATCTGTTACTCAAACTGGACTTCCTGGATCAACAACAAGCAGAGCCCTGCAAAATGTTATTTAGACGTCTAAATGCCTACTTACACCTCCAAAGATATTCTCAACTTTAACCAGGCAGAAAGTTGACTTCACCAACAGCAGGAATAACGAACAGAGGAACTTTGTTTTCACTTTAGACTAAAATTCTTCTTTAAACTCCACAATCCAGAGCTGGGGGTGCTGTCACCCACCACTGTACAACTACGTTCTTCCAGTTTACTCATGCAAAGAAGACATTTTATATAGTTTCAAAACCCAACCATCAAATACAGCAGTGTAGGCCATAAACTTCAAAATATGACAGTAATGGCGGAATTCAGAGGATGTAGTATAATGAGCAACAAAGTTCGCACTGAACACAAACACACGTAACTGGGGTTAAATCATTTTAACCGACACCACAACAACCACTGACATTAGAGGGGCACATAGGGTGTCATAGCCAAAACGTTAAGCTTTAACCTGCAGTGAGTCCTTTAACCTTAACTATGGATTAGTGCGGCAGGGAACAAACATTCCCTCCTTCACCTCTAACTCGTGCTTAAACTTTAATCTACAGTGTCACAAGCTGCAACCAGTTCTCCGAGCAGTCAGACACAAAGCTCATCAAGAGGAGCACGTACCAGAAAAATGCAACAAAGGAGGTTTCTGCCAAACTGGATTGCTTTGAACATGATTTGAAAAATAACAGCAGATTAAAGGCACCTCCTGCCTAATTAAGTCATGGTATGATTAACAAATGAATCATACCATGACTTATCATTTTAAATCTTTGTTTTTGTTAATTCCACTGTATCTTTTATCTTTTTATGTTTAGAGAAAAGAGATGACGAAGAAATCAAGGTAGTGTAAAATATACAGGAAAATATTTTACACTACCTTGATTTTAGGAAATTATAATTTTTTATATTGTAGTGGCTAAATCCTGAAAAAGCGGATGAAGTGGTTGAAATATGGTGGGGTTTGTTTATTCATTTAGCCAATATAATGGGTTTTTATTATTTCTTTCCTTGTTGTTTATTTTTTAAATGTATTTTGAAGTGCTGTCCTGTTTACTTTACATCTCTATTTTAATTTTATTTTAATCATTATTATTACATAGTCAGCTGGATGATCTTTATGTGGAAACATTTTAGCCAAACTCCAAATGCATCTTGACAGCTTGACAGTAAATTCTGCGACTATATTAGCTGAACTTGACACAAGAGAGCGAAGACGAAAGTTCATGCATGAGATGTTTTACTCCTGAAGACAGAGAGACGCACATACCAACACTGGGCTGGGTCAGACTCAAAGGCTGCCTGACCGCTCCAGGGCAGGTCACACCCTACGTAAGAAAGCATCACATTCTCCTGCATCTCCAGGATTATATTCTGTTTGTGCACGACTGAAGTGTTTCATTTGGCTTAAGGATGTGTAAGGAAACAAAAGCTATCTTTACCATTTGAATTTAAAGATTACATTACACCAAACTCCTTCATGCAACAGCAAGCACTTACACTTTTTTATTGTTGACCACAGAGATAAGTAAGTCAGAGGAGTCATCACGTTTTATGATTTTCTAGCAGAGAAGTCTCTACTTTATGGTGCAAATGTGCTTAAAATTCAAGCTGAAAAGGTATGTTTTTTTGGTATTGCTATGGTTTGGCCACTACATTACCTGCCAGACCAGGAACAATATACACAAAACACCAGCAGTGGCGTGCAGGTGATGCTGAAAAACAAAAACAAAAAAGCTGATAAAGGGAAATGAATTCCGTGGAAAGCCAAGAGATTGACAGAAGGCAGATGCCAGGAAGGAGTTCGCTGGAACTACAGGCCTCACAAAACAATCAGGTGCAATGAAACCTGATATCATTCCTCTGCACCGCAGGAGCTGAGGCTGCTTCACGAGGGATCGGGCAGATGGAACCGTCGTTATAGGGAAGATATTTTAGTTTGTCTTCTGGTGAATTTCTTCTAAATTTTGGCACTCTGTAGGTTTGATGGTCTACAAAGAATCGTATGAGATGCTGTCATTCAAAACGAGTTGGCAAGTTCTTGTTTTGTACGTTGCCTCGTATCGTTACTGGGTGTCACACACCTTAACTGCACCTCTAGTTGCCAGCAGCTCCGCACAGCACGCTGAATGATCGAACAACTAGCTGTTCAGAGACAAACGCATTACTTGAAACCTCAAAAGGTGGATTTGCAATCTCATGATCTTACGATTATCATGTGACCTTGTGATTGCACGACAAGTCACATGCCGTGCAAGTTAAGGCGATTCGATTCACCTCATCACAATTGTTTTCTGCTTTTCCAGGCTGTGATAATTCTTCTTATTTATCACCTCCTCATCAGGTTGTAGCATGGGCCAAAGGAGAACCCATTCACTTTTGGAGCAGATCAGAATCACAAATGCATTATACCTTTTGTTTTGCTGTCTTTTACATTGCGAGAAAGGACATCGACTGTGCTGCATTCATGTAGCATCGGAGTAATCGGAAAAAATAGATCCTGATCACCTTTCATGGCTCACCTGATCCTTTTCTTTGCACTTTGTTGTCAAGAAAATACTGAAAACTGCCATCAAGGTGTGGATTTGACATTCTGAGCCATAAAATTGGTTTGATCTTTAAATAGTTTATTTGATAAACTTTGAGATGAACCAGGCCTGCACACAGTCAACCACAGCTGATCCCCACACACTGCATGTCTGTTAAAATTGTCTAGTTTGCATCCAACTTGCTATGGCATCACATCAACATGGGCAACAATTATTTCTCAAAACAATGTGCCATTGTTGCTCTGGGAAACAACAGGTTTTTCGCTGATCAAAGGTCACAAACACACTAAATGCAGCGAAGTGGCACAACTCCCTCCCCCTTTTTGTTGGGTGGATTTATTGAGCTGTCAGTTGTTGTCACAGTTCATGTAGATTGGATTCAATGATAATCTACATCAGTGCAGGAGCTGCATAGTTCATCAGGAAAATAACACACAGCAGAACATCATGTAAAGCGCTTTCGGGTGAGATTTCAGTTGTTTGCAATACAAAAGGAAAACAAATTTTTTGGTGTGACCGTGGCACATTAGTTTGAAAACTATTACTACTACCGTCTGTTTCATTCAGATTAAATTGAACTAGGTACAGGCTTTAAATTGTTGTTTTAAACATTATAAGCTTTACTTGTCTTTCCAAATGATGTTCTCTGAGACAATACAAAGTATAGTAGTAAAGGAAACAAGACTATGGGTGCGTTCCAATACCAATACTACCATACCAATGCCAGAAAAAAATGACATTGTGCAGTATGCAAGCCAGCTGCTTTTCTGGCAATTCTGACCCACAATCCTCTGCACAGCGGAGGATACGTCTGGCTGAGCCGCCAAAAGAGCACAGATGACAACCTGATGACTGCTTTGGACTACGTCCTGCGATGGAATAATGAGAAAAGGGGTCAAAGCAAAGTTCAAGTGACAATGGTACGACAAGTAGTAGCATGTCCCAGTTGTTTGGATACTGAATGCAACAGCACTTTCTTTGAAAGGGCGGCTGCAGGATCTACTAAAAGGAAAAAGGAAAAGTATGCAATTCAGATTCCAGCTTAAGAGTCCTCAGCTGTACAAGCAGCTATATGATGCTGTGGATCATCACAGATACATGCTAATGTCATGGCATGACAACATGCTCACAGGGACGGGGCTAACATGGTACTGTATAACGTATAGCTGATCATCATTTGGCCATAACTATGTATCGGACAAACAAATAGGTACCAGACAAACTTTTTATTTAACCAAATAAAAAGTCAGAATCTCCAAACATGACAATTAATCCAATAGCTGCCAAGATATATCAGTTTTTCAAAGACTGTTTTGTCATTTTTAAGCTCTACAGTGACAGAGAATGGAAAGGGGTGACAGAGGGGAGGACATGCAGCAAAGGAACAGTGGGCTGGTTTCAAACTCTGGTCTGCTCTGACAAGGATTCAGCCTTAGTGGCATGCACTGTACCAGTGAGCCAGTGACATATTATACTAAAAACCTCAATGTGAACGTCTTGGTGGAGCTAGAGGAAAAGTCACAAAGTTCATTAGGGTTCATCCTCTAGGGGACCATTAATATCTGTATATAATTTTGTAAATATTTCAGCCTGGACCAAAGTGTTTGACAGAACACAGACGCACAAAATTGACAAAGAATATTTTCACTTAACGGATGTTCTGGCACACTGAACAATGATTTAGGAGCGTCAGCTGTAGCTGTGACAGGTAACTGAACCTCCCTGCCACTCCCTCCCAGCCTCCACTGTTTACTGTTGTATAAGTACAGAGGCTCTCACACACGTTAATGTTACTGCATTTGTTTTTGAAGAGTAACTGCCAATGCAACGGAATGACAAGAAGCTACAAGAATGACTGCATTGGAAAATCATGTTTGCTCCATATGTAAAATGTTCCACTTGCAGACAGGAGACACACCTTTCTCTTTCTTCTGCGACTGTCTCCATATTATTAATTTCCATTTCGATCTAGACTGATAAGCATGATTATAATGACTCATAAAAGCCTGCATCAGTATCTCCTGCCGGTGGACATGCAGGGCAAGTATGCTGCCAAATTATCAGAAAAACAACAAGAAGAAGCTCAAACAAAATATTGTGCAATATATCTGAGAATGTGTGTGTGTTTCAATTGAAGCTGTCATATTAAACAGATTAAGCGATACTTTTATAAACAGAGATAATGAGTTTTGAAGACTGTAAGAGCATGATCTCTGGAAGACTTCCAGAAATCTGACAGCTGAGAGAAACCTATCTGCTGCTCTGGCTACCATAAAATATATGTGTGTGAGATTAGGATCTACCTTTAATATGATCTCTGTTTCCAACAAATACGTGGTGTTTTTGAGTAATAAAGACAGGTGACTCTCCCTCTGAGCTATGCTAAAGTGTATGAACGTCTCCCCGCGGAACAATCACATCTCTGTCTTTATATCCACCACAGGCAGTATGGCGTAACCGCACACATAGCACTGTAAGAACAAGCACTGTAATTGTTCGTATCAAAACTCTGCTGGGATCCAAAATTCCTCTGCTGTCTACATTTTCACAGTGCAGATGCAGCGGGAGAGTCACTGAGAGTGAGTCTGCCTTGTGGCGGCATTTAAAATATCAGTAACCGAGAAGTAAAGTCAACGTGATGGGAAATCAATCCGCCCTAATAAAGAATGTGATAGTGTGCAGAGAACAAACGCATAAAAAGCTGCTATTGTTGCTCACGCATTGATTAAAAATGACTCAGAGAGGAGTCGATCATGCCATCATGAAGGTAAATGGAGTGATTGTTGACAACATGAACCAGATTCACCGTGGCAGAGAGTACAGCAGGATGCTTGACACTAATTACTTCTTGGGAAGAAAAGTTAATTATACACCTCCAAGGTAAAGAATAGGAAAAAAATAGGAGATACATCTGAGTGCACTATGTTAATTTACTAACTGGTTTGACTGGGTTGTGGGACAGGTTGGTGGACTGATAATTAAACTCTACAGGTGCATTCAGTCCACATTAATGCGTTCATTCTTGATTAGTTGTTACTTAATATTTCCACCACAAGAGCTACCAGGTATGTTGTATAAGTAACTGAACTTAACAACAAAACTAGCATCAGCCTGCTAATGAGTGACCTATTTAGAGGAAAGAGAATGAGTAATATAATATGTAATATAAAACATCGTCAAAAGTATGCCTGCTGCTTTATAAATGATGCTCTAACAATGAAGTCAAACTGAAATATCAAAATGACAAAAGAAACAAAAAAAGTCAGACGTTAGCTTTATGGTAACTTAACCTGACACCTCCCACTCTCAAGTTATAATCCTGAAAGATTTCTTTTCTATGTCAAGTACCATTTATTTTTCCCAAAGACAATATCACCTGACTCACAGTTGGAGCTCTTTTATAGCATGGATTAAAAGAACGAAGCTGAAAAAAATATGGGTATACATTAACTACCACTTCCAAGGTACATTTCAGCAAGAAACATCCAATCACTGAGCTTAAAATTCAGGTGGAAGCAATAGACAAATTATAAGACATCTGCTGTTCACGACAATGAGAATCGCTCGTCGGGCGCATACACCAACATTTTTCGAACTCCCTTTGCTTTTCTCCACTCAAAGAAAGTTTTACAGAAATAATACCGTGCATCCAAAACTCATAATAAAAATATTCATAATTGACCTTGTTTGCAGTGCTCTTTTGGTGGCATGGTGGTCCAGTTCTTCAATACAACCATGGTGGAAGCTAAAGATGATGAAAGCCCAATCCGCAGCTAAGGCCCATGGGTATTGTAGTATTTACTGACAATTACTGAAAAAACTGAAAGGATTAAAGTTGGTGGCCATGACATTAGATTTTAGTTTTATTATCCAGCTCCAACTTGTGTGACTCTTTGAAATAGTCTATGTCAAAGAACAACTTCCCTCCCAAATACCTCTACGTTATGAATGGCATATGTATTTCAGTTTTCTCCAAATTAACGCATTAAGAGACATTATGTCCATTGTCAATCATGAATACTTACATATTACCTAACATAAAGTATTCTTCTACAAATGCTAGTGCGATTACCTGTGTAACGCCATTATAACTGCCACTTCCTAAAAACAAGCAAGACACAATAACACAATAAATAAATAACACAATAAAATTTCTTATCGAAACTATAAATAAAGCTTGCATCAGACACCTTTTAGTTGAAGTTGAACTTCAGAAATAGCAGTTGATCCAGCCGCAGACAGAGCAGGCCTGAGGGAAGTCACCCAGTTATTCAGAACTGAGCTGGAATAATGCCCGGCTTTATAATAGACGATTCCTTCCACCACACAATTACCGATTCTTGTACAAGAAGGGTGGGGCACGAGTGAAACAGACTTGGTCTCAAAGATAGCCAGCGTGTGTGTGTGTGTGTGTGTGTTGGGTGGGGGCTCTATGAATCGTCTCCCCACCCTGTAGGGAGTTGTGCTTCCTCTCCAGGGTTCAGAAATAACCAACAGACAGCTTTATTGTTCAAGAAAACCTGCCTGCTGTCTCTGCCTGTCGCTCACACACACACACACACACACACACACAAAGACCCCCCTCTCCTTTTACAGATCGGAGTAACTGACAAGTAGAGTCTTGGTTACACCCTCGCTCTGAGGAAGGGAGGAAGAAAGAGAGAGAGAAACTGAGAGAGAGAGAGAGAGAGAGAGCGGGGGGTAAAGGGAGGGGTTCTGTGGACACTCGATGTGCTGACAGGACAGCGGTGGTCACACCCAAACTACGGCGCCTGACCTTCTACAACAAACAGAAACACCCTTACTAACACACAATGGCACACACACACAATTCCTGTAACATCATCCGCACCAGTCCTCCAGTGAGGACGTCTTTTCTCCGCTGGTCCATGTTAGCAGTTTGTGACTCAGCAGGAGGACTACAATCCGCCTCTTTCATAATCTGGGCCTCTTTCACTCTGAGGTCACTGCTGGAGGCTCTGCAGCACACTGCGCTCCAATGTCCTCACACTTCACTTCTCACTGCAGGATGGACTTGTACTGGAGAGTATTTCCACTTTATGTTTGTACTAAGTTCTATTCTAATAGAGAAATACAGCGGCTGTGTATATTACAGCCTGACATTTACAGATTTACTCTGTTCAATTAATTAGGTACCAATAAGATACTGTTTACTTGTGATGCTTTGTGTAAAATAATACAGCTATAAAGAAGAGGGGAGTAACAACTGGTCTTCTAAAAGGAAAGTAGAAATATATTATACTCAAGGGTCGCGAGGGTCAAAGGTCAGAGAGTGTTGTATGCTGTACAGACTCTTGAAGCACCACAAAAAAAATTGGTTTTGCAAAATTAATACAATTATTTATTATTATTAATTTTAGTTAGATACTGGGTACCTTTGGGGTGCAGCAAATAAGGTTATCACATTACAATAGCCAGTCCCACACAGTGTTTATTGTAACTGTAACAAACATCACGTTTGTTTTCCAGTGCTGGGGACTGGCAGTCACCAGTATTTACAAAAAATAATTGAAAGATTTTAGATTTACATTTTAAAAGACATGATATGTTACAGATTGAACTCCTAAAAGTACTTAAGAGCATTTAAATTGGGTTGAAATAGTGAAGTACAGTAGCACAATGTTGACTCATTCATTTTATGCCACAAAGTGATTTCACTGTCTCCTTTAATATTTAAATTATTTGCACAAATGTGATGAATATATGATTCCAATTCTGTTTCAAATGCATTACTCTATCATAGCCTAAATTATTTCCCTGGAGATTTTGTCTGTCTATGAAGTATGTATGTGAATGTAAGTTATATCAGCCTGTATTTGTAAATGTGTCGCAACTTTTACAAAGCCAGACTTTGACAGACTTTGATTGTAAGGGGACTATAATTTACTTTCATAACTTAATAAACAGGAACAGATAAAGCTCTTATCAATATTATGTCGTATACGACACCAATGTAACACCGTTACTATTTTTAGAACATCTCTGAAAGTTAGCTCCGGTCTGAAAACTTACCTGCAGTCACCGAGTGGTCCGGAGTCATCGCATCCCTTTGAAAAGCTTTGAAATGTTTGTTTCCTGAGAATATTATTCCATTTATCCGCGTTGTAAAGGAGTTATTGTTGGTAGCCGTTAGCCATTAGCTGTAGCCTACAGAGGATATCAAGTAACCCATAATGCAGGGGTGTCAAACTGATCCAGCAAAGGGCCGAGAGGCTGCAGCTTTCTGTTCCAATCAAGAAGAAACACACCTGAATCAAATCATTCTAATCACCTGCAGCTGTCTGCACTCAGTTGATTAATTATCAGTATCACCTGTGCTCCTACTTGGTTGTAACAAAAACCTGCAGCCACTCGGCCCTTTGCTGGATCAGTTTGACACCATTGGGTCAAGTCTGTCGACCAATCAGAGGCCGAGTTTCTGAGTCAAATTCAAATTGTTGATCCACCATGCACAATACAATAACATGGCATTTACTGCATGGTGCATGGTCCTCACTTTTTCTTCTTACTTAATTTTTCATTGTACAACATTCTACAAACACACAGTCCAGTTTCTACAACCGTTTTCTTTCCATACACTCATTCCAGTTTTTAGACGTTTTCCCTTCCAAATCTACAAGGGAAATCCAATCCAAAAAAATCCAATATTTATTTTCTTCTATATAGACTTCCCTTACTTCCCTTTCCTTTTCCTCTTAATTTCACACCACTTTCTCATCGCGCCTCTCATATTCAGTCACATCTTCTTTTGGACATTCTTTTGACCAAACAATCTGTACACAACTTTCGCCGTCCACAGTTAAACCCTAAACCCTTGTCATCCCTATAGATCCTCACTTCTATCCACCCTCACATCAACACCTCACTTCCATCTATAGGACAATAGCCTCAATAAACTGTTTGTGAAAATTAGCTACCCCTAAAGAAAATAAAGTGTTGGTTACACATGTTAGCTATACATTTCGTTTATTTTTTCCCTGATCAACAAGGCTGGGAAGAACCAATTTAAAAGCCAAGTCTTTGTCACACATTGTTGTACTTGAATTAATATCTTTGAAATTAAATTGTTATTCTTATGTTTTCATGATCATATAACTACATATACATTTATGTGGCATCACTGCACAATGCATATACTGCAAGACTAGTTTGTCATAAAAAAAGATGTATATAACATGATTGTGCATTACAGAGTTGAGGCTACGCATTTATTACAGAGACAGAGCAAGTAAGAATAAAAAGTATTTCTGCACACCTTAGAGTTTTGTAAAAACATGGCTGCCTACACATGCCCAGGTATCCAGTTGATTAAAAGCGGTTCACAGTCAAACCTTTATGGCTATTAAAGGAACAGCAGATTAATTAAGATCCTTCCGATCATACTGGCAGTAATAACTAACCTGTATTGTACTGTTGAGGGTGTGGCCCAGCAGGGATCATATCTTTTTATGTCCTTTGATTTATTAAGTGTTCATCAGAAGTCATAAATCAGCCTTATAAAATACCAGGTGCCTGCTTTAACCTCAAGCCTTGAAGTCTTATCTTCGCATCTTTTATTTATAACAGTGTTTACTATCTCAAACACTTATCGTGTCACCTTCAAACATGCAGGACAAATTACAAATGATAAGGCCACCCCCTTTGTTCTTACATTAACAAAATGCTTAATTGTGTTTATTTGCAGCAGAATGTTTTATGGTCACAGTCACATGATGGAATGCAACATTTATTTTTAAATTAAAAGTTTATTTTGATGCAATTAGAACAAAGAGAAAGAAACAGAAGAGAGTTTTTATTTTTTTGATTGTGTCAAACAAATAACACACCAACACACAGAGTTAACCTGAGTGAAATGTATTTATCAATCAGTAAACACATCATTATGCAACAGTGACATGTTGACTAGCAGTTCAGGCATGTGAGGCTGCAATGTCTGGGTGGTATGGTGAAACACACACGCACGCACGCACGC
>CAFUXE010001435.1:123471-136386 GCA_903364295.1 Serranus cabrilla
ACTTAACCGCGCTTACACAGACAATGATGTTGAAATGAAAAGGGCGGGATATATTATGTGCAATTTCCTTGCCAAGACTTTTCTTTGAAAAAGACCTGTCTGTTGTTCTGCTTAAAATAAAGCTGACTGACACACAGAGAGCAACGCAGAATAAACCCACCGGAACTAATCAGAATTAGTTACCGCATATGTTGATGTTAAGTTATGGAGAATGGTGTCAGGTTTTATTTGTCACGTGCTCTTAGTACAATATGAGCACTTACATGCACACTGACATAGTGGCTTTGAAAAGAAAAATAGAGTGCAATAAAGAGTATTGATTAAATATACAAAACAGTGATTGACTGGTGATTGACATGCCTGCATTTCCAGCAGCCAAAGGTCTACTACTAGGATAAACACAATAAATATATTGTTAAATGGAAAATGTAAAATTTTTTACAAAAAATTGTGAAGTCTCATGGGTACGTTTGGTGATTTTGACCCAAAACAATAAGAAAATATGATATAGAAAAAAAGACACTTAAAGTAGACTACAGCTTCAGTAATAAGTCAGCGCATAGGCCGAGAACACCTTAAAAAAAACCCTGAAATCTACATTTATTCAGGTACTATTTTCAGACTCAACAGCTTAGACTGATGTCAGATTAAACGTAAAGTGAGCGGCGCAGGTCCAGACCCATCCGGAGCTGACTGACTTTATGGCCTCTCTGTCAAGGAATTATCCAGGTGCTTCAGGTAAAGTAGCTGCTTATCAAGATTCAGTGTTGCTTTACGAGCTGTTACTGACACCGTTTGACCTTTTGTACTGACCAGTGCACTGTCATCTTAGCACCTGGTGTGCTGTTTAAACAGAGCATCATTAATGATTACATGCACCAGGATTACTTTGTACACTACATAAAAGGATGAAGTCGGTATTTATTGGAGTGTAAAGGTGAGCTGATAAAGACTGCTGGGAGTGTTGCTGTGGGGACTTCTGTCAGCCAGTCCAGACTGAAATATCGAAACAACTACTGGATGGATTGACATGAAATGTGGTGAAGCCATTCGTGGTTCCCAGAGGATGAGTCATGAACGTTATAAAAGACGTGGATGTAGCCACCGTGTCGACGTATGTAGACAAGCGTTTTGAATTAGGATTAGGATTTTAGCCGTCGCTTTCTTGGTTTGTTTGCAGCAAGAAGCCATGCTAAGTTACCATCTATGTGTATCAATAAATAACTAGCTAGGTTAGCAGGGTGCAGCTGTAAATCATGCTAGCTGTGATAATAATTGGGATGCTTATTTTGGCTAGTGAAAATGCACTTATTTAAAAGTAAATTATTTCCCCTTTAGTTGATAGGACAGCTGGAGATCACGAAGAGGTTCACAAAGCTTAGCAGTGCACATACATTGCACTGTGTACATTAAAATAGCCCTGAACTTATTTTGGGGGGGTCATCTCTGGACCCACAGTATGTTTTAGTTCATAAAAGTGAAATATAAAGATTTCTTGTTCTGATGCACAATGCTAACCAAGCTATCTAGACAGCACGAGCATAATGGATCCTGTCTAGATGCTAACTCTAGATTTGCAAAAAATCTCGCACCACTCGCTGCCCAACGACCTTTCATGACCCTACACATTCGAGATTATTGCTTTATCTCAACCATCTCAGGGCTACCACTCGAGGCTTCAAAATGATAGTCCACAAACCAATGCGTGACGTCACAGTGGCTATGTCCACATCTTTTATACGGCCTATGGGTGGATCTTGGTTGTAGGAGGACACAGGCATGTGGTGGCGCTGGCTGCAGGGCAGGGCAGGGCAGGGCAGGGCAGGCCTGAGGTGAAGGGTAAACAGATGCCAAGTCAAATAAAACAAACTCCGGGCAGCGGCACAAGTCCTGGCAGTCAGCTCGGCCTGGCAGAGAGACACATAAACACACACACATACTGTAGACACACACGCTGTACACATGCACTGTTTACACACAGCGTAGGCGGCACTCCAGACGCCCGGTGATCCTGCTCCCTCTCGGCTCACTCAACCAGAGAATTAAGAAAATCTGTCCACAGATGTTGAGTATCAACCACAGTCACGCGAATGCACAAGAAGTTTGTGCCCTTTTCAACTTGCAACAGTCGGAGCTCTGACACAGCAGGTGCTCACACACACACACACGCAATCTTAGCTGTTACGACACTGCATCATAACTGAGCCTTTAACACAGGCACACAGGAGCTGGGCAGGGCTGCTCGGTCAAGTAGGGGTTATGTAGCTTTAAAAAAAATCCACATCAATCCCAAGAGATCATCACAGATTATCTAAATCGAGGCACAGTGAGGCCGGTGATGGCGGTGATCTGCAGGGTGTGGCCCCGCATTAAGCAGTCATGCAGTATACCTGCTCATTAGTAGCAGAGGAGGGCGGGTCCGGCTTCTGGGTGTTATGTGAAGAACTTGACTCCTTTTGTTGCTGCTTCATGGAAATCTCCATTCAGCAGGAGTGTTTGGTTTGGATCAAGACTTGAGCTTAGTGATCTGTGCAAGAGTTCACTAAAGATTGTTTTCGATTAATAACAATGTGAATCTTTGTTGATCCCTGCAGGGAAAGTCTTTGGTCCTGCTGTCATCCACAGGACACATCGGGCAGGGCAAAGGTCATTTGCACAGCAGCATTTCTGAAGCTGTCAGGGAGTCAGTAGCTAACATGCAGACACACAAACAGCAGAAGTGGGAAGAGAGAAAGAAGAATACGTTGTGAACAACATTTCTCTTTACCTCTCTAATGCCTCACCACTATTGACAGGTTTTCCTGTGTTTAGGACTTGCCCACTATTGTTCAACACATTGAAATGCGTCTCATTACAGAAATAAATTTTGTTCTTTTTCTACGTCGAGTCTGGAGCATTACCAAGACAAAACTTTGATTAGGCTATGCTTACCATATATTATATAAAAAAACAGTGCTCAAATTGGCTGTACTAGTTTCTACATATTATACATAGTTAGACTATCAACACAGTCAAGTTACTGAATTGATTGAAAAATATGTTGGAAGTTTTGCACATATGATATCTTGACCAGGTCTCTCTTGTAAAAGAGTTTGTTTGTTTTTTTATCTAAAAAGGACTTCCTGATAAAATAAAATAAACTAAGCCTGTAATCTAGCAGTGCATACAAGCTGTCTGAAATCTGCCGTAAAAGTGCTACTTTTTCAACGCACTCGAGGCAAATTCCTGGACAAAACAACCTGAGACAGAGGAGGAGGAATGAATGGACTTCCAGTTAACGTGCATACATACAAAGCTAAATGTAAACATGGCGCCAGGGTTTTACAATCTGACGTGCATATGTAAAAGAGCTAATAGGAACACCGGCTCTCTGTAATGACCTGTAATAACCTGACATGATTGACAGAATTCTCCCATCATTGACTAGATTCCCTAAAACCTGAGAACAGAGCTGACATCAGCTTGAAGTATGTGGATTGCTTGTATACAAACTCTAAAAACACTTAACAATAAGGTATAAAAGCAGGACACAGCAGGCTGGAAATGAGCCAATACAGAAGCTTAAACTGTACCTGTTCAGAAATAAGCTCTTAACTGTGTGTAAAGTTTGTGAATGGGATGTTTTGTGAATGTACCACAGCGGGTTTTGTTTTTAATAATAATAATACAAGCTGGTGGCTTCACCAAGATTTAACTGCAGTTAACCGCGTGTAATACCTGTTATGGCCTTTATTACAGCTATATTTTGTTAGTTATGATCATGTGCTCACACACAAACATGCTGATAAATAGGCGGCTCCACCCTGACCAGCTGGTTGATTAATGGGTGTACTCCGAGGTCCTCAAACAGGTTTAGGAATGTGAGGAGAAAAAGATCCTGCTGGGAGCTCTGTGTAATCGTATACTCCTGTTACTTTCAGGAAACGCAGTCTTCCAAATAACAAAACAAAAAAACACACAATCAGTGCAGTTTACAAGTACACAGCAAATGATAAGCATTAAAAGTAGAATATTTAAAGTAAAAATGACAAACAAATAAGGCCAAATTTTGTTTCATTATGTATTTTCATGATTTTTTTTGGCTGAGGTTCTGCTGCTGTTGCTTTTTCTGTTGTGTACACACACAGACACACATACTAACAGTGCTTGAACTTGCCCCAACATGCCTTTTCCTAAACTTCAGGAGGAGTTCCTGGAAACAAAATGCATGTCTGTGTTTTAAATACTGTGTACTGTATACTCCCATATGCTTGAAACCTTATATCAAGCCTTTAGGATTAAAGGTGACTGGCGTGTTTAGACAGGAGGTGATACAATCTACACCATCTTTAACAGTCTGACACCTCACACACACAGAAGTCCACACACATGTGCAGGCAAACAAACACACACACACAGAAAGAAAACTACTTGCTTCAAAAGTGCTGAAAGGATATGAAATGTATTTTAAAGTACAGGAAAACAATAATAGCAATAATCACTTAAAATAAAACACATGTGCAAGGAGAGTAAAAGCTAAATATTTTTACAGTGTAAATCAATAGATTTGTTTCCATCAGTGAAGTGCACACACACACACACATATTTACACACTCGCATACAAACACAAAGCTGCATCTGGGGTTGAAGGAATTCAGTGTGTTGGATACAGTAAATGACTCGTGGCTGACAGATTGTCTCAGCAGCAGAAGTTTCCTGTTTGAAGTTTCAGACAGAGGTGGGTTTTGAAGTAATTCAAATCAATTGATCTGTAAAAGTCCCCTCACAAGAAAGGCACAGCTACTGTTAAAGTTTTCTGCTGAAAATGCATCTATTTCCCTTTCTACACAAACATCGACATGTATTCAAAGGTGAAAAACAGGATGTGAAATGGACTGGATTTATTGTGTTACTCTTCCTGCGAGCGGCTGTAACTACAGTTAAGAGGATCTGGAAACAAAAAACCGTGGAAGACCAGAAATATGGAGGAGAAAAATAGTTCACCTTTGACCTCTGAATATGAGCACCACCATCCGAGTTCTAACATCAACTAGCTTATGTCATATTCAACTTATATAATAGGAAAAACAACACTGTGTCATGAAGTTTATGTCTTCATCCGTCCCTTCACACTTCTCTCCTCTTCATTTTCTCTTTGGAAACATATTTGTATTAAATATTTGTTAAGCATAAGCGTGACCAATAACATGTTATAGGAACTGATTCTTTGTTCGAGCTTGTTTTATATCAAAAAGTAACTTTAGTATTTTTCAACCTGGATGATGTTTCTTCATGTTTTGTGTCTGAGTGACTAATGGGAACAGCAACTTTTGAAAACTGAAACGAGCAGCAATGTAATCCCTCAGGCAACTGAACACCACCAATGTACGTCCACTAAAAGTGCGATTTTGTCACAAATGGGCTCAGATCTTTTTATAAATGTTCCATAACATTAGGTAAAAATAAAGTCTTGTTCTGAAATCTCACAAAGTGACGTGATGCCGGAAAACAGCAGCGTGATGAGGAGTTCAGGGGAGAGTTTGTGTTGGAGTACAGAAGTGTAGCCTAGTTTTATCTAAAAGTTTTTGTTTTGACTCCAATGACTTCTGATAGCCAAAAGAGAGAGAGAGAGACCTGTGCTGAAGCACATATTTCTAAGCTCCAAGAGCAGAGAAAACAACTGCAGGCAGAGCAGAGTTAGTCACTGTAAAGTGACTGTGTTGACCTGGCATCAGTATACACCAAAGTATGGCAGGATAACAATGAAAAGCCAGTAGCTGCAAAATATCCACTATGATAGCTGCATTGTAGTTGCTTGGGGCAATTAAATGACATAGACCTGTTTCAAATATTGTTGTCCCCATTAGTCACTTAGAAATGAACACATGGGAAGGTTGAAGGTCTAGGTTGAGAAAAATACCAAAGTTCCTCTTTAATAAGGACATTCTTTGGCTATTTTAGCTTTGTAGCCTCTGACACAGGGACATAAACACACGTGAAGACACTCACAGACATTCAAACATACATACAAGTACAGGTGCAAATGTTAACTGTTTAGTTTGTACAGTAGAGGCCCAGTGGGACAGTGCTATCTTTGGGGATTGTTGTTCATTTATATTTGTTAGAGAGCAGGAATTGGGCAGTTGTGCCGTTTTGGGATAATACTGTTTTTTTTTTCTTTGCCTGTTAACCTCATCCCAGCTTTCGTTAGTTCCATTCTTCTCCTCTCTGTTTCACGTACAACTACCTTTTTATTAAAACCCACTGGAGCTGGGAAAAGGAAAAAGGTCGAGGCAGAGAGTCATTTTGACGTCTCACCTGACCTTCTCCTCCTGTGGCTCCCACAAACGACTCCTCCTCCGGTCGCCCTTACCATTTGGAAAATTATTAGGTGCAGCTATGAACCCTCCGGAAGAACCAAAGGGTGGGGAAGAGAGTCCAGAGTCCTGTTTGACAGCCCCTCTCTGTCTTCCACCTTTGCTGTGACTGTGTGTCCTCCAGTAGGTGGGGAGAGTGTGTGTCCATCAGGGGAGGTGTGTATGCCGAGACTGGTGAGGAGGTCCTGAAGGCGTGTGACGGTGGTCGCCAGCTGCATCTTCTCGTCCTCCAGTGCAGAGACGTGCTCCCTCAGCCGGCCCTCGGACTGAGCCAGAGACTCCACTCGGCTCTCCAGGCTGCAGACTCGAGCGTGTGACACCTGAGGAGTCATGAGTGATGGTGTGATGAGAGGAGACGAGAGGATAACTTGGAGGGCTGTAACCGAGCATCATATGTTTTTATATTCAAAGCTTCTATTAATGTTTGAATGTGTGTTGTCTGACATCATCACTTTAAATAAATAAATACAATTAAAATCCTGTGAAAGTGATTGATAAGTTCAATGAGTTAGTCCTTTTTGGAAATAAACTTTGTTTAAATTAATAAAACAGCTAGAACAGTTTCACAGTTAAGGCTGTTTTGCCTTTTTCTGCATCGTTTTTGAATAAATTTGCATTTGGGCCGCAGAAAAATGTACACAGACGACTTTAGGGAATTCAGCGACTTTGTGGCCTTGGGGGCCATCGCTTGCAAATATTTACATGTATGCCTGATGTGGGAAAGCAAACAGTTAATACACCAAAGTAAAATATTTCCTGGAAGACCATACAACAACAAATATGTATTAAAGCAGAAAACTTTGTTCGATAATGTTCTATATATTCTTTTCAGCAAACAATTTGGACTTTTTTAATGAATAATGCTCTGGACTTTCTGGAAATCTTCGGATCACACATGAGAAACAATCATATCCAGTAATAATAATATAAGTGAAGCCTAATCTTCATCTGCAGCTGTGCAACAAAAAAAAGAAAGAAAGCTGGACAGAATTCCAATGTTGATTTTGAATTCCAATGTGATTAATGAAGCTTTGAAGTGTTTGGTACAACCCTCATAACCCTTATAACGTATAAGTGTGTGTGTGTACCTGCAGCTCCTCAAGCAGGTCGAGGTTCTGCTGTCGGAGGCTCTGATTGGTCCTCTCCAGCTGTGCCGCTCGCTGCTGTTGGTTGAGGGTCGGCGGCGTGTCCAGCAGCTCATCCTGCAGGACATGGTACTCCACCTCGTAGGCCTGAAGCTGCTTGGACACGTCCATCTGACAAACCTGACGAGCACAGAACGTTTTTATAATCTAAAATAATCAGAGACATTTATATATTTCAATAAGCATTCAGAAAAAAAAGAAAGAAACACACACATTCATAAATGCCCATGAGCTAAGACAACAACCTCTGGTCATCTGAGTCATCAGTAAACTTTACCTCAGCTCAGAAACAATAAAAACTGTTTGAAATTATTTAAACATTCAACTCATGAAGTCCCTGCAGCTTAAAGTGAGAAGACAATCTATATTTTCTTTGAAGAATGTGAACAAGATATGAAAGGAATCTGTGTGCGTTACGCTGACTGGGTGTGGTTATCTACACTACCTGTTACCCTAATTTTTTGATTGATTGTGTAGATGCTTATGTAACAAATCCTTTGGCATTATATTAGTTTAAGTGAGCAAAGACTGACGGTTTTCTATGTATGACCCACAGAAAATAACGCCAAGGTGTTTAAGACAGACGGGTGGTAATAATATTAAGGAAGCGAGATTAGCATCTATCTTTGTTTCCTCTTCCAGATGAGTTTGTCTAACCTGTGGCTTTGTTTAAAACTCTGTCTGTTTGCCTTTCTTACCTCCTCTCACTTCCTTATAGCAATGTCACCTTGCACTCAGCAATCCCAATTAAAAAGTGTAATGATATCATTACAGACATATATGAATATATGAGATATATATTGGAATGATGGAAACTGTCCCTTCAAGAGTTCCCTTTTTCATGTCACAAACAACACAGATTTCGCAGAAAAAAACAAACAATGGAGACATGTTTTGCATATTAGGCTCCAAACATCCTGGAAGAACACTCTGTTTTTTGTGTTTGTGAAACTGTGAGTCACACCTATGTTAACATATAGACACCCTGCCTCGGATAATTGGCACTTGAGGGAAAGTACCAGCAAGCTAGAGCATGACTCAATAAACTTCTGCTATCATGCAAATTACACAGCAAATGCATACTTTCTAAACTACAGAGTACTTTGATAACATCTCTGTACATGTCTTTGACTCATCACGTCAGCCCCTCCCATCTCAAGACTACTTCTATAACTACAAACATTAATGCTAAATGTTCTGTCTTGACATCAGTTTACAAGGGAATGACTCATAAAAACAATGTACACAAGGAAGTGTGATTGTGACTGTGACTGGTTACTGGGGTCATTAAACGTGTTGCTGATGTTGTTGCGACACACTGTTTGTTACCACAAATACTGATGCATGAAGTGAAGGTTATATCACTTCAGTGACACTCCACCCATCGGCTGCCCTCATCACTGGGTGTGGTTCACAATGATAGCAGCTGTCACTCAAGCTAGACATCATTCTGCATTCTTTTGTTGTTGTCATAAAGCTATTAAATTGCCTTTTACCAGCATGAGTTGTAAATCAGGTATTATGATGAATCACATCCAAGGAAAGTTTAATGGTTTTTTTTTAGTAACATGTATTTACACTAGGCCTGTATATATAAGACATATGGCTCATACATATCTTCTGATGTCTGTACTGCCTAAATATTGACCAAAAATGGGAAAGTACTGAGAGAAGGACATTGTTGGCTTTGGTATTTTCATGGGATTTTGTTACACTATGAAAAATGAAAACGTAATACCAGACTTATTCCTTAGCAACAGGTCTTGCTTTCCCAGAATAATACAAACAATAGGATGAAATGTAATTTAAACTTTACTATAATTCCCCATAATGACATAAATCAGATCAAGTCCATCTAACCTTTGTTTTCTGTTCCAGTTAGGCAGTCCAGTCCAGTAACAAAAGTTTTTATTCTAACCTGGTTGATGGTTTTCTCCATCTGCACCAGGCCCAGGTTTGGCAGCGTGGTCTTGATGAAGTCCACGATGGACTCCAGGCTCTCATGCTGCAGGATCAGAGGCTTGTGGCTCCCCAGCAGACTCAGGGCCACCTTAAAGATGACCTCTGACCCCTGCAGGAACAACATATCTAAGAGAGGACAAAGAGGATTCAAGGTTAGAGAGGAAGAAAGAGAAAAGGCTGGCTGGAAAAGCCCTAACGTGACAGCGTTTTAAAAAATTACGCAACATTAAAATAAATCGTGCCAGATGCATTGTGTGTTGATTGGTGACTAAAAGGGTTTTTTAAATGATAGTTGCTTTGACGTCAATAACAAGGTTTAAGCAAACAGAAATATAGGCCAGAGACGGAGTAGGCGTGTGTGTGTGTTTGTGTGCATGCTTTGAATGTATCAGGGTGGGGTATGGGTGAGGCAGGATTGCATGAGATCATACAACAGATTAAGGAATGGGAGCGGAGTTGAGGAGCCCGACATACTGTATGATATCAAAGACTTCACAGTGCTATGATGGTGCACTCTCACTGTAACACATACGCGCACACACACACGCACACACACACGCACACACATGTGCACACAGCGTTATGCTCAGATGAACATGAGGAGCCAGAGAGTCTGGTTCAGCGACTGAGCACCGTGTAAGAAATTAGGCATGAAAACAACAGTAAAGAAGGAATGAGGGAGAGAAAAGCAAATACATGAAAGAAAATAGACATATACTGAGGGGCTGTGGGTGTGATGGTATTTAAACAAATGATAAAAGGTCACTCTAGAGGTGTACCTGAGACACAAAGACTTTATCTCAAATATGTCTGTGTGTACGTGACTCACCTTTGGAGACTTTTTTACAAAGAATCATAAAAACTTCAGTTTGTACTTTAATCAAGCATGATGCCACTCCCATCTTTTATTCCCCACTGCCAGACTTATATTATTCCTTGGAATCTAAATAAATTACTGAATTGGCCTACGGGGCACAGGCCCAGGGGCCAAAATGTCAGGGAGACTTGTACCAACCAGGAAGAGACTCAAAATTAACACAAAGAAATAAAAATAACCACAAACAGCTTCAAAAAGAAACACTAAAATCCAAAACAAAGAGACCGAAAATGACAACAAATAAACATGAATAAAAATGACTACAAAGCGACACAAAGCAACTACAAAGTACCACACAAAGAGAATAATACAGTTTTTCCACCAGGGCTGGTGCCCGGCCGGTGCTCAATTATGAACTGGTTCTTTGGTTTTCCACCGCCGGAGAGCGGCTCCCGGCCGGGAAAACTGGTTCCACACCAGCTCTTTGCTGGTCTTGAACCGCAAACTGCTTGCGTCAGGGGCTGGGGGCGGGGTTATCATGGCTAACACGGCAAAACGAAAACGTGTATTAATGCAATGTTATTGATACAGCTAGCGTTAACTGGCCAGCATTATCTTACTCAGTGTTAATAAAACGTAATCGTTGTCCATAGCGATCAAGACGGACAGCACACGTGTTGTACCAGTGGTGTTTGGGTGCCAGCGTCGGCTTGAAAAGCCAGCAGCAACATTTGTAAGAAGAGTCAGCTGTTGTTGAAAACGATATATGAAAAAGGGCAAAAAAAACACAAAGAAGCTCAAACAAAAACACAGAGAGATTAACAATGTCCACAAACATCAATGAAAAGAGGCTAAACAACTAAAAATGCTGTGTCTTGCCTCTGTGTTGGAGAGGTGGTGGGGTCTTTTGAATGTCTGTGTCCAGGAGCCCATTGTCTCATAATCTGTCCAATCTTGTATGTAGTTTGCCTTCTGCACCTTCTCTTTCCTACTGTTTTGCCAAGTTCTTTAATCATAGTTTCCTTATTTTCATCCAGCTCCACCACTCCCCCTCCCTTCCATCACTGGGTTGAATTTCTAATTCGAAAAGTGGACTGGGGAGTTGAGAAAATCCCCCCCAACATCCTGCATCTGTCCTACATCCATACTGCCAAGCTTTTCTCAGGGAGAAGAAACAGAGTGGCGACCAAGTAAAACATGAGTGCGGTCTATGAGTGCAGATACATACGCAGCTTTCAAAGCTTACCAAAGACTCTGGCCACAAAGCCGAGTGGGAAGTGAGAGGCGAAGGCGGTGAGAAACCAGGGCGTGGCGTATAAGCTGGGTCCGATCTCCTGCTGCTCTAGGTGGCTGTAAAGATCCCGGTGGTAGTCGTGGAGCAGCCGTGACAACTGGTACATCTGAATCTGACATGAACAAAATACCAGAGATTGTTGATGTTGGACTGACAGGGAACATGTGGTTGAGTGTGCATTATGTGCAGATGTTTTTATCATTTCATGCATGGTAATAAGGTTGGATTTGATGCACGTTAAGTGGTTATGGCAGATCTATGAAGTCTGTGAGGCTAGACGAAGCTTGAGATGCACCTGCTCAAAAATGTCGGTGCTACAGTGGCTTTACAAGCGTGAACAAGACAACTACACAGCAAGACAGAAAAAAGAAACTTCTCACAATTGTTTACAATCAGCACACTTTCTGAAGCAGCAAATTTGACTTTTTCAAGGATTTACCAGACCCAATTCCCTCAAATTCAAGGACCATGATTAATTACTACTGCAACTCTGAGAATATTCATAATGAGAACCAGCAGGCTTTTCTGTAAGTAATATTAGCTGGCTTGTTACATCTTGTATTGTTGCACCTATGATTTTCGACTCTGTTAGCAAAGTAGTCGTCTTGCTAGATTTCGATCATAAGTAATGTAATCATAAAAAAGTCTCATGTACAACTCTTCATATTCATGACAGCAGTATTAAAGTGAATTGCAGTTTGAATCTGCAGGGGTGCTAAATTACAAAAAAACTCAACTCTGTGTGATGTTACTTTAGGTAAAAAAATATCAAAAGAACATCAAATTCTGTTCTTTCACAGAATATGTCAACTTCCAATTATCGCTATCAGAATCTCTCAAGGATTTAGAGGACCTGGGGAACCATGCATCAAAAAGTAAATGAAAGAATGTTAACACAATAACTGTCAGGTGAATAAATCAAACTCGATACAGCCCAATCACATTATGTACGTCTAGTGTTACAGTTGATCTATCAAAGGGTGAAATCTGATGCCAAGTCAAAACCTATGCCATGGGGATTTATGGCGGGTTATTCCTTTGCATCGAGTATAAATTCAGTAATTTTATATGGAAGCCAGATGTTATTTTGATAAAGCATAAGAATGCAGCCTGATGGCTGTAATTCTGACAACAGAAGGAGGGATGAGAAGAATCTAATTTCATATACTGTATGTATACATGTATATGAGATGAATAGACTGATGGGTGGACATATGAAACAATAGTGACCGGCCCTTTTCTTTTTGATGTAATGGTGTAAAGGTGTGGAGGGGACAGTGACAGATTCTGTAAAGTTTTGCAATACATGTGGGACAAAGAGACTCTTTGTGTGTGTGTGTG
>CAFUXE010001435.1:159621-185623 GCA_903364295.1 Serranus cabrilla
CTCAATCCACCTGCCAATCGCCCACTGTTTCCTCCTTTATCGCCCACCCCTGAGCCATGTAACTGGCTAAACTTCTCGATGCACTCATCTATCAGGGCAGGAGGGGCTTTTTTGTGGGCAACGCTCACACGGCCGCAGAACAGCACCTCAAACTTCTTAGAGAAGGCTGTCGGAGACACAGCAACAGAGGGTGCCACTGCTGTTGTCGTTGTGGAGAGGGAAGAAAAACATGCCTCAGAGGAATCACTGCCTCCAGTGGACGTTTTGTTGGAGACGGTGGTGATGTCATCGCTGCGTGCTGAGCTCTTGCCAGCCTGCCTCAACGTACTGATGATCTCAGGGACCTGGGGGGGACAGCAAGCAGGAGATAAGATATTGTAACTACTGTAAGGAATTGCATAAATTGCATGACAATTAACTTTGAATATGATCATCCAGTTGCACCACAAAACCTAATCAGAAAGGTATTTTGCATTTGAAAAAATACAGTGTGTAGACTGCACCGCTCTCTCTTACAGGTAAGACAGTAATTTATCGTATCATGCAAAAATCACAAACATGGTTCGGCCTGTTCCTTCGTCAGGGTGACTTATCAAGACAAGTCTTTCAAGATGGCATAGATAAGAGTTCACAGACCTGGTCTCCAATCAGGAGCCACAGAATTCTTTTTAATCCAATCGGTTTACCTCATAGTGTTTCACATCAAATACATGTACACATCAAACACCACAATAAGTATCAAGATAAATATTTTAACAAAACATGAGATGTATTTAAAAAGTCTGAAGTTATTTGATTGTTTTTTTACAATATATTGACACACTTGGACTTATATATTTTTTCAAAATTTGTCAGAATTCATATTGCGATATTGATCATTTCCGATTAAGTCTTCATCCTTATCCATACTGCCACAATTAGGAAAGTCTGTAGATTAATAACCATTACTCTAAAGGTGGTATTTGACTGTGTACATATACTGTCCCAGCATGAAGGCACAAATCCAGTACCAGGTGGCTAAACGTTAAAATAAACACTAAAAACCCAATGCATGCAACAGGTTTCCTTATTTGTGTAGATACCACAGCTACTTACAGGGAACCTGCCATATGGTGAAATGTGTGTTATGGTTCCCTGAAATAGAGCAGCCCCTGTGACGTCTTCCTGTGTTGAAAAGAAGCCGAACTGTGACCTTTCCTCTCAAAGCAGGCTTTGTCCTCACTTTCCCTTTATTTGATTCTCTTCTTTCCTTTCGTCCTGACCCCTCCTTTCCCTTTTTCCTCCTCACTCTCACTCCATAAACTTTGGTTACCTATTTTTGTTCTATAATGTCAGCTTTTATTTCTTATAAAACTATTTGGAGCTGTTGTTGTTTACCAGTATCCCCATCTTGACGTATTTGTATTGTGTGTATTTTGGATTTTTGCGTGCAAGCCAAACATTCTCAGCACGCCACCGTTTGTGTATTTGTGTGAGTGAAAGCGGAGGAGACAGAGGTCTTTCCAAAATGGATCCATCTATTCCTGTTCTGCTTTGAAGATCCCTGAACTGTGACCATTTCCATCATCCACACATTCGTACCATTGTGTTATTAAGACAAAAATACACTCTGACATGCGAACAGGGTACTCTCACACCAACACACACACTGTGACAGAGACTCAAAATGCAAGTGACAAAGAAGAGTAGAGATATGATAATCTCCACTCAAATGTAAAATAAACACTACAGAAAACACTTGAGTTAAAAATAAAAGTAAGTAAATTCTTTCAAACAAGAAGCGTTTGGATTTCAAGAAGAGCTGCACTGCAGAACACCCAAACAGAAACACAAGATGTATTCTCTGTAGTTTGTTTGGCTTGATCATCAGAGAGAGACAGAGCCGCTGTGACAGCAGCAGAAAGTCACCTGAGAAGTAGAATATCAGACATGAGGTTTCAACGGACACGCCCCCGGCATTTCAGAGCAGACAATACTGCTATATTTTTCACTATTTAAAATGTATTTTTTTAACACTTGGCTTTTTTTTCTGATTCAAATTTGGCACATATTTTACTGTGGTGTGAAAAATTCAGATCACATATACATTTACATATTAATGACATGATTTGAGAAATCACTCGAGGACCGAGAAAATCATTCAATAACAGCTCCCATGGTGGCAAGGGTATTGCTGAATCTTCACTAGTGGACACATTTCTAGCATGTCCTATATGACCCAACACTACCTGGGCTGTCAATGCTCTCACAGAACGATCATTAAAATACTTTGGCTTTATGATACGATGGCTCTGCACATGATGAAGAGTCAACCTGGGCTCTAAATGCTGTTCACCTGCTCAATGAATTTAAGAAAAACTGCTCCTGAAAGGGAGTATGTTCCAGTGTTGCTAGTCTTTGTGAAGCAGATATTAGAGGTAAAAAGTACTTTTTGGACTCGGGACAAAAAAAGATGTGTTTTATGCACCATATTCTTCACTATTTGGGGGGTAGTTCCTCTATCTCAGAAAGCATGTGAGGAATAAGCAGTAGGACGCCAGCAGCCCTATTTGGTTAACACACAGCACAATTTATGTGATGTTTACCAAGCAGCTGAACACGTCTTTTAATAACAATCCTCACTGATATGAACAACTGCAGTTACATAACAGTAGAGAGGACTGCGGGGCCACAGCTCTGCCTCTCTGTCCCTTTCTGTGCCTCTGGCTAAAATCTCAAATGGATCCAGCAGTCAGGATGTAGCAGTTGGTTATAAAAAATTGAGCATGTTGAGTTAAAAAAAAAAAAAAGTTCACTTTCTGCTGAGCAATTATACACACTCACTGCCATCTGTAAACTTTGTCCAGGAAACTGCAATAAAGAGAGATTATGTGTTGTACTGATTTTGTATTACTTGGCTGTGAATGTAGTTTATATAATCTATGTAAACACTAATTTTCATACCTCGCAGATGCAAGCCTGTCTGGTAAAAAACAAAAAAGGCAGAATTCAAAACAAAGCATAGAAGCAGAAAATGTTTTGCTGCTCTTGTCCAGCTTCCTGAATATTTATATCCAGACTGGGCCATTTATTATTCCCACAACGCACACAAACATGAAATTATTGCTCTGTAAGAAGAAAAAAAAACCTTCCCTGGCTACAACATATTTTGTTGATTTGTAGATGATAAAACAACTTCCTGAGAATCCAATTATTTGCAAGATTACTTGCTTTATTTTGTGATGCACATGTGTTACAATTTATTTTTAACCAGGGCTGGTCTGGACATTGAGGTTTAAATGAGGACAGCCTAGAACAAATGGACTGTAACTGAGGCTCTCACTCACACAGAAATCCTTTTCTGTAGCCACTCTTTCCATGACTAACACAGAGGATTTCCATGACCATTAAACCAGTCTGACCCATTGCTTGTACCGGTTTTCAAAATAGACAAGCAATGGACAAACAGAAGTATAAGAATGCTTAAGAAAACAAAAAAAGAAGCCAAGTTAGGTAAGAAAATCAGGCTGGGGGTAAAAGTCAACCGCCAACCAAAGTAACACTTCATCCCAAATATATCTATTTATTATCAAGACTGTAGCCTTGAACTGGCTGTTCTGGTGCTCATTCTTTGTCTATTGATGTCTTGATATCAAGTCAGTTACAATGTACTTTTCATACAAATGTATGTTTAATTAGAAAAAGACATTCAAAGAAATGTCTCAACCCATTATTGCTGCTATAAACCAATTTCCTGTTTTCCATCCATACTGCATATACTTTGTGTGTCCCAAACAGTCATAGTCCAACAAACATATGACTAAAAACATTGCTTATATTTGTCACTCACTGACAATCCCGTGGCAGTGGGGAGGACACTTGTGAGTTATTTTAAGTCATTTTAAACACTGGTTTTTATAGAGGGAACTACAATTGTGATTTAGAATCTGAATCAGTTAGTCTCAGTCTGAAAGGAATTTAGTAACAAGCAACAAACTATTAAGCCAAAGGTGCAAGTGTGCATGTTTTACTATGACCATGGCTCCCTCCCAGCGCAAGACAACACAAGTTTTGTGTGGTAACAGACAGTAATGATGCAGACAAAGAAATGGTGTAGCTGATAAAAATGACATCTAACAAATGTCTTTTGAGCTGTCACTGATCTTTGTCAAGCAGGGATCCCAAAAAGTTTCAATGCTTTGGTAACAAGTCAATAAAAAATACTGAAAATGTGACTGTTCTCACTTTTCTACAGTTATGCTGGTACCCAGATGCAATTCTTCCGGACCTGAAGGTCAGCAAATACATTTCCTGATTGTCAACCAAAATTAAAATATCACAGTAAAAAACCTGCAGATGTCGAATCTGATTGCACCACAAGTTGCTTTTGATTGAGTGAGATAAACTAGGAAAAAAAGATCATTGTCAGCAGGATGACCTATATTGTGTTTTGTAACAAACACATTCTCTCAGTAATCTTCCTGCTACAGCCGGGACACCCTGTGCTGTTGACTTGTACTTTGTTGCTGATAATTGGCAGCAGTTGCAACATCAACACTGTAACTAAAGGCCAATATACAGAGAAAACTGCCTTCCCATCATACTATGGCAAAATGATTAAATGCAACTGCAGTTCAGAGCATTAAGCTGCTCTAGCTCAGTGTCCCGGAGCGAGCCACTAGCGGTTATTCCTGCAAAACAGGATAGAAGCAAGCCCAACATTTTCCAAAAGCCAATGTATTTCTACTTGACAAGCATGACTAATGTCTTCACAAATGTATCAACATTTTCCCAGGCTGCACAACTTCCTCTATGTAAATATCCATAACTGTAAAACAGAACATGAGGTAGGTATATTAGGAAGTGTGCATTCTTGTTGTTTTGTGATTGTCTGTACCACTGGCTTATTTAGTTCATTCTGCTAACTAATGAAGTTACATCAGGGCACTGGGTCATCTGAGAGAAAAACAGTTCTGGGTTTGTTATGATTTTGAGCCTACTTCCCTTTTCTTTTAACAAACAATGGATCGAATGTATTATGCTACCAACATATATCATCACAAGTCAGATTATAACCTTTGGCTGCCAACACATACACGATTCTCCTATTATGGGCTCAGTTTGCTCCAACACGCTGGCAGTGAACCAGGCCGAGGAACAAAAAGGAGGAAGTAGACGAGCAAAGCAGAAGCAGTGGTTGAGTCACATCTGTGATGTCATTGCTGCAAGATGCCTGAGCAGATACTGAAACTGCAGTCTCACAGACTCAACCTTTCAGTCAGGTCCTGTTGCGTCTTGCCCCGGCGTGAGATGGGCTCACTCCTGCTCTTTTATCAAAACAATATCTGCCTCATTTTGTTCTTTCTCTGCTGTAAGCTGCTCTGGATAAGTGCGTCAGTTAAATGCCAAGAATGGCTTTGACCCTTGAGTTTTCTATTTTTAAAAAGATAAAAAACAGCAGTGCAGGAGTGGAAAGGGATTGGGAAATACTTTTTACTCCACTACTTTTATTCGACGGCTGTATTTGCTTTCACTTTGAACATTAAGATTTTGCATCAAAAACATATTATCAGCTTATAAAATATGATTCTATTCTAAATATTATAAACCTATTTGTATATTAGGTAGTACAATTCCACCTCAACCAACTTATTAATGGATTAGCAATAATAACTGATAGGCCCTGGACACTCAGGCTGAAGTTGGTTGAAACGATGGTAATTTTGTGGGGTTGCCAATCTCGACATATCATTTGACCTTATTCACAGCAGACATTTCGACTCAAGCACAGGAGTAATAAACGATATCTCAACAACAACTCAGTTGCAGTTTGCACAGCAGTCAGCTATCAAAGTGAGTCAGCATGCACAAAACCAGGACATCCTCTTAAGGTAATGCAGCCATCATTAATGTTATTAAATACACCTTTGTTTGCCAGCCAAGAAAAACACTTATAACAACTGTTACTTTCAACGTGGAACTAAAAGAGAGGGAGATGCTAAGTAAGCAGAAGGGTCTTTAATATGTATGTGACATCCTACATAATGAACACTTTTACTTTTACTCATTACAGTGTTGCAACTATTACTTGAAAAAGGATGTGAATAGTTCTTCAACCTCTGCAGCAGTTTGTGGATTATTCAGTAGTACATTCCCAGGTAACATGCCAAACCACATAACCTTTATAACTTCTGTCTGCTTACACTTAACCTCCGCCTTGGAAGCAATGCTTTGGGTCTTGTTGGTTTGTATGTTCTAGTCAGCAAGGTTTTATAAACATTAACTTTAATCTCTCACAAATGGATGAGACCTGACCTTCATGTTGACCTTTGATGTCAACATAAGAGTTACATACATGAAATTACAGTTACAACATGTCAAAATGTTAGGAAAGCAATTTGTAAGGCAGGTCTGATGTTGCCTTACACATAACAGAGTTATCCAAGTCACTTCCACAGAGTGAGGCATGCAGCTTATTAATTCACCGCTGGCATTGGATCAGTACTCTGTATCTGAAGAAAGTCAGATCGATGCATTCTTATACAAGAGTTACACAGAAAACAAGCAAAAAAAAAAAGAAAAAAGAAAGATCATACTTCTACCATTCAAGTTCTGTTCCAACATTTCAACATTTACCCTGGGGCTTTTTAGCACTTTATTGACAAAGAGCCAATGAATATGTTGTCTGACTGACAGTCAGTGCAGAACTGTGCAGAGACAACATGTACCCACTCTGTGTGAAGTGCCAATGTGTCATTAAATGTTGAAAACTCTTCCAGACTCTCTTCTGTGTATATTAATATCCATGGAGTACAGTTAAACAACTCAGGATAAGAGGGACTTTTTGCAACCGCTACATTTTCCATATTAAGTATGTGAGTGCAGCATACTGCTTTCATAAACTGTCCATGTTTTGAAGATAAAGGCGTTACTCCCAAAGAACGACATAAACACACAGTCTGATACACTCTTCTACCGGCTACTGGCTTCAGGGAAGACAGCTATATTTTTCAAAAATCAAACAATTTAATTTTGACACCTTGGAAGCTAGTGAGGCAAGACTACAAAGTTACAATCATAGTGATTTAAGACCCTGTTCAGACTATGAAAGAAATAAGAGCATTGATAGTGGGAGAGAGACGGAGAGAGATCAGCTGTGAGTTTACACAAAGACAAGGCAGCAATGCAGATTCATTTTCCTTGACCTGCTCTAACTCCCTGGTCTGTTGATTTTAAACAGGCGATTTGCACTACATCTATTTTCAACTTTCCCACTTCATGCTCTGCAACGAAATAATGTGCAGGCATATCATAACAAACTGAAGGGCTCTGGGATTTTCCTTCACTGGAAAACATGGAGTTCAAAAGCATTTCTCTCAAGCATTGGGCCTCAAATCAGCCAAAAAAACATGAACAAGAGCCACAGATTTTGTCTATCATTGTCAGTTATATTAGTCCAATCTACTGACAACACATCAACCCATGACACCAAACCTGTGGCATACTGAATCACTGTTCCTGCATTACTTTCCACAACTACTGGTGTATTAAATACAGTGGTGGAGTGTATTTAAAATTACTCAAGTACTTTTCTTAAGTACAACTGAAAGGGAACTGTATGTTCATTTATGTTGCTTTATACTTCTACTTCACAACATGTTGTGGCAAATATTGTACTTTTTATTACACTAGCTGATAGCTTTAGTTACTTTTCAGGTCAAGATTTAACATGAAAAACTGACCAAATTAAAGTGATCGACATTTTAAATTAAACATCATAACAGTATAATAACTACTTAAAACGGGCCCTACCTTTACAAAATATAACACTGCTAACTTAATTCATTAATACAAATAATCTAATAAACTATTTGGAATATATATAACAGTCTGAGTGGTTCCATTCTGCATAACAAGTACTTTTACTGTTGATACTTTAAGTACATTATGCTGCTGATACTTTTGTTATTTAACTTAAGTAAGCTTTGAATGCAGGACTTTGGCTTGTAGCCAAATAGCCGGTAGCCAGTGTGGAATTAGTATTTTTGTCAAGTAAGGGATCTGAATACTTTTTCCATCACTGATTGACAGTGAGGAGACAGAAATAGAAACCACTACAATAAAAGACTTAATGCTATTGTTTAGCCATAGACTCAGAGTCAATGTCCTACCATCTGTTAAACTGTGCTTCACTCACAGTTTCTACTCCCCTCTCCCAACATCATCAGCATCCAGAGACAATGTTTTTCACCCTCTAGCTTCTAGTGTCTACTTGTTTTTAATCATCCTGGCATGAGAGTGGAGTCTGCTATCTGTCCACTAACAGACCTCTCTCTGTTTCCTCACCCCCTCCTCCATATAACCCTCCCTCTGCTTTCACTGCTTGATTCTCTGAAACACCTACATTACAGATACATTAAGTCCTTGCATGTGCCTCTCCTCTCACTCCTTGTGTCATTAAATACACAGAACAGCCATAAAGAGGAGGAGGATTGTTTTCTTGTACTCGTTTAGCCTTTGCTCATTTCAGCCCACCTGCCCCAGTTTCACTCCCTCTGCTTTGTTTGGCTGACAACGGCTCCTTAACTGCTCAGCATGATGTCTACAATGTCTGTCTCTACCACATGTTCATTCAGTCCCTCCTTTTCCAGTGGATTTACAGTTCAAACTCCTTCTTCATAAGTGAATTTTACTTTTCAACCAGCTCTCATTCATACTCAGTACACAGCAAAAATCCATCAAAACAAAATCTTTTGCCCTGTTGCTGCATTTTTAGTGTGTGTGTTGCAGGTCCCAGAACTACCCACACTGCAATAGCACAAAGCTGGTTTGAATTTAAAAAAAAGTTTCCCATTAAGTACGTATAACAAACATGCCAATCTACAATGCAAAATATGAAATTGTTAAAAAAAAAAAATTCACGGTCCCTCGTTTGGGAAAGATTAGACTGATGAAAAATAAAGCTGAAACTATTAGTCAATTAATTGCTGATGTGAATAGTCAATCAACAAAAAAAATATCAACACGTTTTTTTTTAGGTTATATAATATCATTTCATAATTCTAGTTGCTGGTGCAGGTTTCTTAAAATTGAAATGGGCAGTTATTTTGGACATTTCACAGACAAAATGATAATATATTTAAAAAAGAATCACCTTATGAAATTATTAATGACAATGATTGTTTGCTGGAGCCTTAAAAGCTGTCTGTCGACTGGCTGTCTTTCTTTGATTTCTTGTTCCAATACTCCCCTTTTCAGACAGCTTGAACACGGCTAAATCATCTGATTATGAATGGTTGACTGAGAGGATTGAAGGGGGGCAGAGAGGGAGTTTGCTCCTGTTAGCTATAGACACACAGCATCTTGTTCAGTGTTAAATGTACATGATCTCAGACAGGAAGGCAGTTGGACACAGCCTCAGGCTGTGACCCACAAACTTGGCTTCTCACAGAGGAACAACATTGAAAAAGCATGTTGTTTCTCACCAACCCAGAATTAAATAGAACTACTGTTGTACTGACCTCGAAAAGAAGGAAGTTACACAAGTACCACCGGTAAATGAGAAGCTGCAATTCAGTGCAATAAACCAAATAAACTTTTTAGTGTTTGTCCAAGAGAGCAAAAGAGGTCAAAGGGGAAGGTATGACATTAAGGGTAAAGTAACTTAATTACCAGGACAAAAAATATGATTAAAATAAACACACAACTGTATTCTAAGATTTGTCTACATTACTCCAAATTACTTTACTCTCTGGCTACATACAGAGCTATCTTTCTAGACTTAGAGATGTAAAACGTAAAACAACTTGAAAAAGAGTTGCTTATTGCTCGGTTATCCATGACCATGAACCATGGAGGGAGCTCTGGACCACATATCCATGATCTGGATTTCTACTGGCTACACCAGAACCCCAGAGGTATTGTTACTGTCCCCAGAGACAATTTTCATCAGACCAATAGCTGATGGACTCCAAGATTAGCAGTAGCCTGACCCCCATCATCAACATCAATATTAAAAAGTAACTAAGTTTCTAGATTTAATGGCACTAAATTATATGTATTCATGAATAAAGACGTAAAGTATGCACAGAGTACTTTACTTTTGAGCCTTACTAGAGATGCCAGGAGGTAAAAATGAAAAGTTACAGAGGAACGTCACTGAAAACCCAGTGACAAACCAGCCAGCCTAAGAAATCAACAACAACGATGACGAGCCAGCAAAAAGCCCCACTTCTGCACTTCCCATGGTCATGTGCCTGGGTCTTGTGCCTAGTGGAGCAAAGCCAGAGCTCACACAAGTTCAAAGTGCCATACAGCAGATGAGAAGCCCTACTAACAGAAAGTGACGCAAAAAAAAGAAAGAAAGAGGGAAAAGATAAGAAGGGCGGGGGACAGTCGTAAAGCAGGAAGTGCCATTGGGCGATGGAATGGTTAGCCGCAAGAGTCCAACACATTGACATCACTCTATTGGGATTAAGGAGCCACTTCACAGCACAAAGACAAGCGGGGCAAAGATAACGAACTCATTCAAAAGTGATAGCAGGGACACAATGTAGGGGCTTGTTGTCAAAATGCTGTGCTGAGTCAGAAGGAACTCCTGGGTAAGAATGAGGTCAGCGAGGCTCACAAATAACCCCAATGTTCTCATCTAAGAAGATTGTTAGGTGTAGCTCTAAGACTTACAGGATGACAGATGAGGCAAGAAAAACATTGAATGAACAACGTGACAGACAAACTGCTAGACAAATAGAGAGAGAGCAGACTGACAATTGACAGACAGGACAGACTGTCAGTTATATAAAGACAGGAAGGTGCCTCAAGTTTACAGGCTTGTTTTTACAACAGTGCAAAGACTGTGTCACATTAGACGGAGGGAAAAACATGTGAGACCAAAGGGATTACAAGAAGAGGGTATGGCAGAGAGGGACAAAGGGGATTCCAGGCACTACACTCTCAAACAATTTGGGTAATCATTAACCTCAATCACTTTGAAAAGTACATTTTTTGTCCAAATTGAAATGCTGCCTGTGGTACTTTCTGAGCTGAGACAAAAAGCAGGTGTTTAATCTGAGGAGGTCAGAATCTCTGTCAGGCAATGTCTTTCATTCAAGGCAAGTAAAAATTACTAATCAGCATCCCCACCTCCAAGATAGTTTTCCATCACAGCTCAAACTATATCACAATGAATCAAAAAAAACACACTCCCCAATATTCTGCAGTTCGAATGGTGATGTCCCACGTTAGGACAAGGCTTTTAGGTGACATGTGTGTGAAACCAGCCATGACGGAGAAACTGCTGAAGTGCAAACTCGAGACAGACTATGTGACTAATTCAGCGTAAGAAACAACTTGCCTCCTCTTTCAGGAGTGAAGTCCTGGCTTAAGCACAATGGCTCTGGAGGTGATATCCCCATGACTCACTCACACACTCACTCACATACACCGACATTTGGCTTGTGTTAACAACAGCTAAGCAGACAGGATTTTCATGTACTCAACTTTATAGGGGAGTTGACAGTCAGTAAGCCACTGATTAACAGAACTGGAACTTTAAAAACATCAAGTTGAGAAACATGCCATATTCAATGAATTATTATTTTGCTGTTTCAAAACCAATGCTGACCATGAGCTACAAGGATGAAGCCCTGAGCAGGTTTCTTTGATACAAATGAGACTGTGCCAAGTGGTCAGAAAATAACTAATGCTTATTTTCGTTATTGACTCATTTGCACTTTTTTTTAATTCATCACTTAATCATTTGGTTGGAAAATACATTTTAAAAAATGTGAAAAATGCCCATCAGTCGTTTCAGGAGTCCAAGATGATGTGTTGTCTAAAACCTAAAGATAGGTTAGCCAATTTACTTACTTATAAACTGACTCATTTTTGTTGTTGTTGCCATATTTGCTTTTAAAATTGTTATAGGACCAATCAATAATAAAATAACTAGTTTAATTTTCTGTCGATATATACTTATCAATTTATTATTATTTAAATTATTAATTTAATTATTATTATTAATTATTATTTTTCTCTAATTAGGGCTGGGTGACATGATGATATATCATACTATATTTGAGTGTCCTGAAAAGCGCTTTATAAGTATAATGCATTGTTATTAACAATTATATTACATTTTTTTCCAACATAATTTCCCTCACAATGGCGCAAAATGATCAGCTGAGTTGCGCTATAATATTTACAATATTTTGCAATACTTCAGTTATTTAGATCTGATACTGATACAAACCATAAATATTCTGCTAACACAGTATGGATTATACAAAAATAAGCTCTACCATATGGATGCATTACTTAGACTACTTATTTATTGAATTATCAGAAAAAAATTAACAATTGTTGTATTGATATATGAAATATCCTATATCGGGATAAGAGAATTTGGCCATATGGCCCAGACATATTTATCTTTAAATGAACTTCACTCCCAAATATACATATAATCAGTAGCAGTGATGATGTGACTGAATATTTTACTGTCAGTCACCACTGCAGCAAGTTGTAATAAAATCCCAATTTAAATAAAATCTCATCTTCTAACTTCAAAGCCATTTTTAAAAACTTTCATCATTATCTAATGCAGACCCAAGAATCTTAACATAAAGTCCATGATATAGATATATTTTGTTTGGCTACATACAGCAACGTTACCTCTAAATCAAACTAATGTCAAATCTAAATTACCCTCAATATTTACAACCAGCAAACCAGCAGCAACCATTCAATGATGACATTTTCCACTCATAGTTTCTTGACCAGTTATGGTAAGGCACTTGACCAACTACTGCAGTAGCCAGCTATCATATACAGAAGAAGAAGAGAAGTAATCTACAGGTCACTCGTCATTTAAACTGTCGTACAAAGAGGAACATTTGACATAAAGACAAGCCTGTGTAACAGTTGGTTAGCTAAATAAAGAAAAATGTAATTAATAGTGAAAACTATAAAGAGTAAATAACACATTGCTAGACATGTACCGACGATTCTGCTTGAGTCGCGTAACTTAGTTAACATTAACGAGTTCATTTGTTTAACTTGGCTAACAACAGGTTGCGCCAATTTGGCTAGCGTGTATGCTCGCGAACAGCCTCGGTTAACGTTAGCTAACTGTCCACTTTACGCTAGCATGGCACGCAAACTAAACAAACTCGCACCGACACACCTTTTACACTCAACTTACATCTTTCTGTTCTTGTTTGATGTTGAACAGGTTGAGTCGCTGGAGTCGTGCTTTCATCCCATCCGCCATAAACTCGACAAAAGCGAGATCTTTGCGGTTACTTCTCCGAGACTTGTCTCTGACAGTGTGGGACACTTCAATATCATTTCATTGGAAAGTTGATTTTGCTCCCTGAAAGGATCCTGCGGTTAACCATCAAGTTGGCCAACAAGAAATTACAAGGCATCCGGTTTATAATTTTCACAGTAAGATACTTCTAATGACTTAATATAGACATTATTAACGCACTACCATAGACTGCCTTTATTTTGAAGGCCAGTTCATCAACGTCCGACTTTATTTCTTCTAACTGTGGTTAGCTTCTCGCTGCTGCATCCTCCAATAACTTTGGAGAATGTAGTGGACCCAGTTCCTGTCCCGGGGTAGACAAACTTTAGGCGGTAGACTTTTGGGTGGTTTCCTCTTTACCGGTACACGATTAAGATTTTGTCTATTATTTTTACTGGCATGACTGAATATAAACAGTATTTCCGTTCTGTAAGCAGAGCAGACTCACTCAAGCAGGAATGAATGCCCTTGGGATGCACAGCGACTGATAGCTGGGAAATGGCCCATGAGTTTCAAACCCTTTGCTCTTTGTTTGTTTCTCGTTGTAGTTTATTTCAAACTAGAGCAGAACTGTTAATAGTTTATATTGTATATTCGTTTGACAGTTTAACACCCAGTAAATGCCACTAACTGTCTCATTCATGTGTCTTCATCTGAAATAATAGGAAGTGTATTTTAACTAGGGCATATGTCATTTAATTTTTATTCACGATTTTATATATTTTTTAATACTGGACTGGTCAAACCTATATGCTTCTCACACAGCGGTAGGACACAAACACCACTATGACAAACTAAATATTATTATTATTAATATAGAAGTAGAGATAGTGATCTTACAATAGTTAGTAGTGGAGGATAAAGTATTACATAGTCTTTGGTAAATCTTTATCGACTAAAGATGAAGCAGTGGGTTGGAATTTCACTTTAGTTAGAAGTATCTGATTGGATTAGTTTCAACTTAGTTGTCCAGTTTCCCCCCGAATTCTTATATCAAAAGCAAACTATCTCACATACATGGAATAAAAAATGTAATATTGTGGTGATAAGTGTGTAATTAAAAGTTTACTTAACATTTACTTAATCACATGATACGTAAATGAGAAATGTTATTTTTAGTCTTTAAATCACCATGAATTAATCACCTGTGGTACACACTTGCATCTAATAGTACAATTGATCTGATTCATTAATCACTGATGAATGTTTTTTTGCATTGCCAAAGAAGTTATCAAAGAAATACTCTAAGAATATAAGCAGGATGGACCAGTGCCTTTTAACTGGCTGAACTTTGACTAGATATTGATAAAACTAGTAATACTGAAATATCCCATCTTTAGTCATTACCATCTGTTAATTGCATAATAATGGCAAAAGTAAAAGTAAAGCCAAATTAAATACAAATAATAAAAATGTTCAATTAAATAAAAATCACTGCAACAAGCACAACTTAATTCACACAACGTACACTGCAGCATTATGAACACTTCAGTGGTGACACCCAGTGGTTAGTTTTTGCCACTCCACTCTCAGGCCCTCTGAGACAGTTTTTGTCTCCTGACACAGAAGATGATTTTTTTTTTTTATCTTCCTCATACATTTTCCCACAATGATTTTTTTTAACCACAAACAAATAAAACTTCAGACATCTATCTATATCTATATAAAAATAAATCGCTATATAATCATTATCAGGGGGCTACACGGTGGTGTGCAGCTGGGATCGGCTCCAGCCCCCTGTGACCTGGGTTGACCCAGATAAGCAATTACAGAAGATGAATGAATGAATAATCATTATCAAGGTGGTGTATTGGATTTTGAATATCCTAAATGTCTTATATCTCCTATTAAGTATAAAAAAAAAATTTTAATCTTATTTTTCAGCAGTTAAAATATGTTGGTTGAGAAACTCATCCTATCAAGACTTTATCTCTTCTCTCTCTCTCTCTCCCTCACGCACACACACAGAAACACACTTCTGTACAAGTGAGAGTCATTGCTGACATAATGTATTAATTTGCCTCTAACCTTAACAATCTAATTTCTTATCAAAATATGACACAGCCCAAAAATCATCATTGTCTGCTAACATATCTACTGCTTGCTGGAGGAATACTACTGTACCTTCAAGTTCTGCAATGGCTCAAATGTGAATGCTTAGCTTTCAGAAACTACTTTAACTACACAGTAGATAAAAAAAGGTCACATTTAATATACAGAAGGTTCGTAATGTGTCTGTTATGATACAGAAAAAAAAAAAAATTTTGCACTAACATTTACTACATCTTTTGCAGCTTTTTTAAAAATGTGAGCCTATACATGAACACAAATTGTTCACCTGCCCCGAACTGACAGAGGGTGTTTTTCTTTTGGTATGTGTGTGGTTCAGTGTTTCCTGTGTAAAATATTAACACATCTGGCGGTGTGTGTGGTTTTGATTCTGATTCCGGTTAGCTGCAGAGCCCCTTAAAGCACCTTCACTGTATTAAATAAGAACTAGCTCACAAAATCAAAGAAACAAGAGCTTGTAAAGTCATTTTAGCTGTGCCCAAAGATTGCACAGATAATTAATGTGCACGAAAGTGTGCGTGTGTGTCCCAGTGTGACAGAGCGAGAGCAACAGGTGGTCAGCCTGACATCATCATCGCTTTGTGAAAGCACTAAAAAAAGAGAGGGAGAACAGCCAGCATCCACACTATCAAACACACAAAACCCACAACAAAAACATATCACAACAGGCGCTGGGCCACCGGAAGTGGTCGCCATGACAACATGGTTCTACATCCTGCCTGGTTAATGTAAAGCGATCTCATTTGATTCTCACTCAAGCACATACGGTGGCTGCACACTCATCCCAGCACATGAACAGCAGTACAATTTATCTGCTTGTGTACATTCACACCACATACAGGATATTTAGTGATATATGTAAACACATACACACACAGGTTATATTTACAGAACATCCCGCAGTGCATGCTGGCTGTCATATATTATGCAGGTTTTGTTATGTGAGCCCAGACGTGTGTGCATGGGCAAGAAAAACATTCAAAGATCAAGGTCAAGCTGACATTGTATATGCTGACTTCTTTGCTTCATTTAGTATCCTCCATTGTCTCCATCTCCCTAATTTGGCCAACTATTTCGAGTCTTTGGTATGTTGAGCATGGCATGCAATGATCAAATGTCTCTGGCTCGACTCGGACACCAGCTGCGACTTCACAGTGCACAGAGGGTGCAAGCTCGTCATGTGGAGGAGAGGTGAAGGGATTTAGAGGTCAGCAGTTTGTTGGTCAGCAGAGTGTGCGAATGTGTGTTTTGAATGAGGATTTATTGGTGTTTATGTTGATGAAGTAAAAACACAGTGTACATGAATTTCCACAGGGCCAAAGCAAGATCCAGTTTCACTTAGTGGGATGTCATAATAAGTACTGAGGCTGTATTTGTCATTAAACATCAGCAAACTGTGTTATGATGATATCAACATTATTTGGACTACACTTTATGTGCCATTGAGGCGCGGTTTATTGAATTGCCAGAAAACAGGCTAAGTTGAATGTATATCGTTATTGAGCTATTAAATGACCTATATAGTGATAGAAAGCTTTTGGCCGGATCCCCCAACAACAGCGGAGTGTCATTTAATGTGTTTAGTTTAACATACAGTGTGCTGTTCTGAGTTATGAGACTGTTTCTCTCAACTAATGAAATAATTTTGCAGTTATTTAATCAGTTCTTCTGGCATTGGAGTGAGGATGATTTGGTCTTTTGCAGTGCTCTCAGTTGTCTGTTTTCTTGTAGTTACCAAGGCGTTTTTTTTTAAGCAGACAAATCCTGCTAATTGATATTCAACATAATATGACTCATAATGAGGAGTGCCACACAGTTATAGTCAGAGCTTTTTTGTGCATCTTTTACAGTCATTGCTCAGGCATTGGTTTGAGCTCTAGTTTGGATGATGCACAGAGATTCACCTCCCCTCTGTATCTGTGTTTTGTTATTTAAGAGTATAACTTTTCTTATTATTGTTTGTTTCCACAGAGACACTGGTGCTTGATCTCATATCATCTACTTTAAACACACACTTACCTTGGTGCTGTCTTGGCACTGGAAGACATAGCAGGCGCAGTTTGGTTTGTCTCTGACCAGGCATCCGAAGCTGCTGGGCTCCTGACTGTTGTGGATTAGCTTAGTCACTTGGTGAGGACGACATTCAAACAGCACAGTGTGTGTCAGAGGGTCCCAGACAACCCCCTCTCCCAGAACGGTCACACATCGCACCCACGATGCTGACACACACAGAAAAACTGTCTGATTAGGGGTAGAGGGGTCCAACTGTCCTCCAGACCGGGACCCAGCACCCAGATTCTTCTCTGCAGGCCGAGGCTTGCTGATCTCAGCCACCACCCAGGGCAGCATGGCCATGGTGGTCAGGTGGTGGACCGGCAGAGAGCCGATTAATGTCAGTTTGTATCTCACCTCCTCATCCTCTCCTTCTTCCTCTACCTTTTCCCCCCATGCCGCAATCCTCTTCCGAGCAGAAGAGAGTTTCTGAGGACACGGTGAGTGAGAGGTGAGATGTGAAAGTGTTGGACAGGAGCGGTTTGAAGTTAAGTTTGGAGGGGGTTTCTCGGAGCTGCCAGGCCTGCAGGGATCATCTCTTCTGGGCTTCACTTCAAAGTAGAGTCCCTCCATGGCTGCTGACGCCAGAGGCAGCTGTCTCAGCTTTTACCTGCAAAAAAGTCAGTTAGAGGACAGAGGCACTGAAAGGGAAAATTTGCAGTGCTCTACTTTGCCCCCAGTACAGAATCAGGTCACTGTGAATCAGCTGAGTCTTGCAGTGTAGTAATCACAGGGTCATTTGGAGGGTACTATAAAATGACCACCTGGTGTTGTTTACCCAACCCGAAACACATGACTTGACCACTGACCTACACTCTTACAGTCTCAAGGACACACAAACAAATACATGACAGCTGAACTATGGGGATCACACTTGTGTGTCAGAGAGAGAAGTGTTACATGTCCCGCTGTCCTCTCCTGCCACACATAATCAACACACGTAAACGACATTATAATCACCGTGACCACTGATAAACATGTAAGGATTTGTATAGAAAATCAGTGGGAACAAGCAACTACGTCAACAGTGACAGCGGGCATTGATGTAAATGCTTAAAATAGACACATAATACCAGCTATAGAACCAAAACGCTCGTCAAATTATAGAGAAACAAAACAACAACACACCGGCGGCTCACGTACCTCATATTTGACCTTGCAATAAAAATAAATCCTCAACTTAAATCAGCTGGGGCAGTGCGGCATGCGATATAGGTCGGTCTGCTGCACCAGAACAGCGACGGAAGTTAGAATGAGATTTTATTTCCGAGGAGCGCAGCAGCACATGCCGCTCTCTTCTACCGGTTATTGTAATTTTACGCACGGAACAAGTTATTTTTACGCACGAGGTTGCGCAGATACGAAAGCGCGCAGAATACATATTTGCTATTCGAAAAGTGGACAGCAGATGTTTTTAATCAATCTGACATTAATTTGCTCTGCTCTTCACGTCATCACAGTCTTTTTACCTGATCACTGAAGTCTTGTCCGATGCGATGCGCTGCCAGGAGAGGAGTATTTCAGGGCAACTACGTACATGCGTACACACAGGGACAGAGAAAGAGAGAGCTTTACACAGCCCTAGCGGTCTCTAGTTTGAGATAAATATAGAAGACAGGGCAGATCCGACCTCCCTCCTTTCTGTACTCAGCTGGAGCATGACAAGTGCATGCTGCATGCATGCTCTCCTGGAGGATGCAGGGGCGAAGTGTCAGCACGCAGCGTGTGTGGGGTACACACTTATACATCTATCTTTGTGAGGTCCAACTGCTGTTTTAGAGGCAAAGACTGAGGACATGTTAGGGAAATGAGGACATTTTTGCCAGTTCTCACTTCTCTGAAGACACGTGAAAGGGTTCTGACTTGTTTTTAAGATCTAGGTTAAAATTAGGTTTGGGTTAAGGTAAGGGTTTGGGTTAAGAATTTAGTTGTGATGGTTAAGGTGAGTAAGGGGTTAGGGAAGTCATGCCAATAAGTGTGCTAACAGAGAGAGAATTACAAGTGTGTGTGTGTGCTTTAACCCATGACATTGTCTTCACATGTAGGTTCAAAACTGTTTTTATTGAATTAAATAGTATTTTCAGGACAGCATTTTGAATACGAGGCACATAAGGGAAGGTGAGTTGCTAATTATACATATAATAATAGTCAACATCACTTAAATTCTGGGAGGCAGAAGGGTCTTACGTAAGGTAGATTTAACATTGTGGTGCCCAAAGTCCCAGTGCAATTGAAAAATTAATGTGCAATATCTCCACTTGGTGGCGCTCTAAGCTTTTAGGCTTGGTCATTTTACATTTTAGCAACTCTGGAATGACAGCTTTTAAAACTTAAAAAAAAATTCAACTACCACTTTCAATGTCCTTGCTTGTTATTATCTAAGACGTTAGCGCATTAACAGATTAACAGCAGTTTACATCCATCCATCAAAGATACAGCTAGTTTTAAAGTTACAATATCAGATTCAGCACTTCTCATGTACTCACATACCTCGGTAACTCTTTGTATTAGCAGCCTTGTAGTTGATGCTGTAGCAGTGTGGGATACATAAATACAAGTGGACTTAAAGCAATGCATGCATGTGAACACCACAGTGAAGCAGGAGGAATGACGTGGTTTAAAATCTCCAGCACCAAAGGTAATCTCAGTCCAAAACATGTAGCTGTGATGTATTGTGACTGCAGGAAGTCAAACAAGATGTGTGGCTAAATAATAAACTCAAAGTAGAGGTAAGAGGTTGCCGTTAACCCTGCCAGTGATTCAAATAAAACATGCATTCATCAGTATGTAACAGCATCTGTGGTCCGACTGGCAGAAAATACATTGGTAAAATTGTCATGAAATTGACTATATTAAACTAAGAATCCCTTCTGGAGTAATTAAGACATGATGTGAAATGCTGGTCAGAGATATTAATAACTGGTCCTGTCTGTGAATGTTTGTCTGTCAGTGCTACTCCGGCTTGGGCTGCAGCTTGTTCTTTGCTGGCTCGAAGAAGTTTTCAATAATGGCATCAACCAAGTCATCCAGCTCCTTCTTCAGGTGCTTCACATCACTGTTAAGAGACCCAAAGAGTATAAGAAAGAGTAAATAAATTCAACTATTTAGTGATTTTTTTTAAACAAAAAATGTAACAACTTCCAATTTCTGGCATGATCCCGACAGTGACTTACCTGTTTCCAGGAGCAGCACAGAGTTCAGTGTAGTACTTGATCTTTGGTTCAGTGCCACTGGTCCTCATGGTGGCCACACCTCCATTGGAGAAGGTGAAAGTGATCATCTGACTGGACTTGGATGTGGGAAGAACCTGGGACACAAAAGGGAGGAGTAATGAATGGAAAAACAGTCTCTTTTCATACTTTTATCGTAATTGTTCTATTTTGGACTTATATTCTTGACTTCTGCAGTATGTTGTGTTTACTTTTTTATTCTTGTTATTTGGTTTATTTTAAGTAACAACCACCAAGACAAGTAACTGAAAACCTAAAATACTTTATCAGCTGACATCAACTAATATCTCAGTGTCAGCTTAAAGGTTCTGATAGGAAAAGATACTTTGTTACTTTAAAAATGGTGTCCTATCACTTTTCCCAACAACTTGCTCCACATTACTGTGGCAGCTCAGTGAGGTCAACCTCATAGTGTCATTCAACAAAGGGGACAAGAACTATAACTCACTATTGTAAAATACTGCTGGTGTATATTATGTGTATAACTACCAGCTGTTATATTGATGTTGAATTTTTGTAAAACCTTACTATAAGTCTTGGTGGCACCTGTTAAAAAAGTGTCATTTAGGCTCTAAAACCTTCTTGGCAATAAACCTTATGCTGATTCTGAAGGGAAATCTCTGTATAAACATACATTTGCATTCAGTATAAGAATGTAGTGCATATATTCAGTTTGTGTGTATATTTTTGGAAATTCTGCGAGAGTTACTGCTGTTCCACAACAAGACACCTAAAAAAGGTAACCTGTAAAAGTCAGTTTTCAAAATTCCTCAGTACAGTCTTAGTGCACTTTAAGGACCAGGACTAAGGGGGATCTTTTGGCAGAAATGGAGTGTAATATTCACAATTATGTTGTCAATAGTGCATAATCACCTGAAACTAAGAATGAGGCCTTCATCTCTACATACAAAGCTGGTCCTCTCTAATGGAGCCCAGTACAGACAAACCAAACACTGGGTCTAGAGAGAGCCTTTTGCATTCATAGGTTGAAGTGGCAGCTTGAATTTAATGGCGTAAATGCACCTGATGGTCACTGTAGGCTCTACTACACGTTTGGAAAAGGAGGGGTGGGGGTAGGGGTGTTCAGCTGATTGCAATCTGCAGCTTCAACACCAGATGCCACTAAATTCAACACACTGTTTGAAGGCAGTGAAAAAACAGTCTTGCACTACATAAACATTTGCAAAACTGCATGTCAAGACAATAATACAGAAAATGCCAGAGGTTTGACCTGCTCTGGGTGGATGTACTGTCCATGTGTCCATGTGTGCACTTACAGCCTTGTTGCCGGGCTGGTTGCTGTCGTAACCGGTGGTCAAGTCTCGCACAGCAGAGATGGAGAAGCGACCGCATTCAGAGGGATACGAGTCCTTCTTGCCACTGTAGCTGCGCAGGCGCTCGAACAAGCTGCGGATCACATCCTGGTCATGGCAGATGAAATACGAGTTCTTAGTGATGTGGTAGCCGTACCTGGCAATGAGGAGCAGAGCGAGTCAGAGTTAGATTCTGCTGTATCTTTGGAATAGATTTCAAAGCCACATGATATAATGTATGAACAGGATGTGAGTCTTACTCTTCATAGATGGCAGTGAGTTGTTGAGAAAGGCTTGTGTTCTTAGTGGCCAGATAGGAAACCATCTCTCCTGCTATGGCTGCAGCGCTCACTCCATCCTTGTCCAATACAGAGGGACTACACATATACCCTGCAACACACACACACATGGTATGTGTAAACCTCCAGCTGCTGTAGGTTACTTGCTTCTTTCACTGATAGTGCTGCAAAGGCATGTGATTCCATTTGCAGCACCATAATCATGTTATATGGGAATGCTCCAAAGTATGTGAGGCTGTATGTGTGTGTTTGAGGAAATATCTGTCATGTCACCTAAAAGGACCTTTAACCAAAGATATGGCGTTTTACAGCTAAGTCATGCTTTCTCTGATTTTAATGACTGATGTATTCATTTAACAAATACTGTACAAAATAGTTAGAAAACCAGTATAAACACACTTCAGTAGATATTTGGTTCTACATGCAGTGTCAGGCAGGAAGCCACAGAGGAATCGTCAGAAGAAACTGAAGGAGTGCTGAAAAAAAACACCAATTTGGGCCCGAACAGTAGAAAGTGTAAGACTTGTTATACTAATTGCACTGATTATACTAAGAGGAACAACAACATGGCATGGTAATAAGGCCTCCCATCAAAAAATACACACTGTGATACAGCAGCATGCCAGGAAAAGCACATTTAGCAAGAAAACTAGTTTTAGTGGCAGAACTAAGACATATTACAGAGGAAACTGATATATATATTGTTCTAAAGAAGCTTTACCATTAAATGTTTTAATTTAAATGTGTTTAAATGAAAAGTGCTTCAATGACATCAAAATGTTTATACACTCTTATGCATGTATTGCTTTGCTTACTATTCTTACTCAGTTTTTATCATCAAGCTAGATTTTTCACTGGCCCTCAGCCCACTCTGGATCTTGTGAGCTGGTAAAAGATTCAGTTAATTCTCTAAAGTTGTCCTCAACTGACCCTACAGTAGAAAAATGTACATCAGATGAATACTTTTAGGCTGATCATATCAACATGTCTCGTGACATTGTGGAGATCATGACAAGAACAAACTCTTATATATACCTATATAATATGATGCCACAAAGAATTAATCAGATGCACTTTCCTGTGATTATGCCTGCGGACAACATTAATTGTGTTTGTGTGTGTGTGTGTGTGTGTGTACCTATGGCCTCCTCAAAGGCAAACAGAACAGTCTTGCCCTGGTCCAACAGGTCTTTGGCTCTGTTTCCCATCCACTTGAACCCTGTCAATGTTTCCTGTGTACACAGATTTGACAGTCATAGCAAGTCTGGTTTAAAATATTAACTCCAGCAATGGTGAAACCTTCCAATATAAGAGTGCATTTAACAGTATCTTCAATATTCATTAGACAAGTTTTATGCCAATTTTCTAAGAAATGAGTATTGCTAAAAGCATTTTATGAATTCTTCTTTCAAAAAACAAAACCAGAAAGTTCTTGATGAACTGAAATAATCGGTGGCTGCATATAACAACAGCAAAATTATATGGAAACATCTGTTTACACACTTTCGCACAATTGTATCAATGCGAAAGTGTTTTAAATAGTAACATTTTTGCAGAAATGTATGTTTTTTTTAAAAAACGTATGTTTTTTTTTTTGCAGCCCCCGTTTACCTCAATTCATCTTCAAGGATGTACTCAGTTTTCGAATTCTTAGTTCATCATGGAGGCACACAAGAAAAACTAAGTTTTCTTCAAGAATCTAAGGTAACACGGGGGGATTCATTTACATACAAAATATTATTTTGCGGGTGAAGTATTCCTTTAAGGAATCTTCTTCTTCTTGCAGCAATAAACACTACAGCTGTTGGATGCATGAGCACATACTGATCAGATAGATCCGCTCTTTTGAATAGGAAAAAAAAACAGTACAGTATTTTTCTGCTATCTGTATTATAACCTTGAACTTGACTGGCGTTACCTCAAAGTGGAAGCCTTCCTTGAGAGCGATGGCGCGCAGTATCTTGGATGAGACGGTGCTCGACAGCATGTAGACGTTCTTCACAGCAGCCGCGTCAGAGTTTTGCTGTTTCCAGCAGCTGAACATCCACCAGCCGAGCAACGCTCCCAACTCATTACCACTGAACACTCGCCACTGTCCACTGACAGAGAGGAAGACAAATATAACCTTATTAATCACCAGTCTGTGTAGTTCAAAGCATTTCTTCTGTATAAGCTCTGACAGTTTGAGGGTTTTAAGGACGTTGGAAGGAGTTTCAAATTTACAATTACACAAAAAAATCACCTGAGGGGTTTTAAACTATGATTCTGATATTTTTATTGATTCAATAGCAACAATATCAAATACTGACATAATGACATTTTTACATTGGCATATGCTCTAGTACAAGTAGGCAGTTCTAGGAAGCTGGATTTACTTCCTTGCAGGCTCTTCCATTAAGTTAGATTAGTAAAGTTTCTCATAGGCTCTCGCCCCAGTTTAGATCCTGTGAGCTTGTCCTTGGCTGTCAACTGACACCACTATAGGTTGATTTTCAACAGATAATAAATTCTTAAGGTTGATCATATGAACTTCTTTAATCTTATGACATTGTGGATGGCGAGAATATCTGACATGGTTCATTAGTATGTTTGTCTCATTGCGTGACTTTCGTGTTTTTAAAGGTTAGTTAAGATTAACCAAAGTCACACAATAACACAAGCTAACTGATCAAGGCAGCAGTTGAACATCAGCTCCCCGAGTCTGGTGGCTTTGAAGAGAGCAGACATAACGGCTTCTCTGACAGCAAGGTAAAGTGGTGAAAACATTTTAAATATAGATTGCACTTAAACTGATACCAATATATTTAAGGTGGGCTTTTTATTATGTGGCTTAAATACGTTTTGCTGCTGCCCTCTTCTTCAGCAGTACGTTGCTTAACTTCCCTGCTGCTTCTCCAAACTGTAATAAGCATTAAAACCTGAAACAACATTACTATACACACTTAAACACAAACCTCTCCTGCTTCTCAGCGATGGCCAGTCGATCTGCATCTGGGTCATTCGCCAACACGACAGTGGCTGCCTCCCTCTCTGCCAGTGCAAAGGACAGTGTCTGTAAAACACACACACACACATTACACCTTCACCCAAACACACACCTTTTATACATGACTACATATGATGTGAATGTTTGGAACATACCAGGACTCCCTCTCCTTCCTCAGGATTGGGATATTTGACCGTGGGGAATTCAGGGTCTGGATCCTTCTGTTCCTCTACAGCGTATGGAGGTCGAAGGTCAAAGGCCTTGAAAGCTGACTGGACAAAGGTGTGGCCAACGCCGTGCACAGACGTATGCACAATTTTCACCTCTGAACTCTTGTTTATATCCCTGTGAAGAAAAAGGCTGGAATCAAAACACTTTCTTTCTCGTGTTTTCATTTGTTTCACCTCATTTCAACTGTAGTGTTTTGTGAGAGTGTGTATGTTTGTGTATGTTTGAAATGTTAAACAGCAGCACACAATGATTACCATCTCATTAAACACAGTTAACTAGTTTTAAATACTGCCTTTCCGTATCCCCAAGTGTTTTAAATGGTATTTTCTGCTCAGTAGGTAGTAATCCATGCATCACCTGTGATGGCAGTGTGTCTGGATGGCTTTGAAGTATTGTGAGTGAATGTCCTGATAGGGATCTTTCAGCAAAGGACTCTTCAGGGCCTCCTCCGTGTTCCAGGACTCAGACCAGGGCTCCAGGTTCTCCTCTATGGCCTTGGCAATACCTTTGTCATGAGGAGACACAATCTGGGC
>CAFUXE010001437.1:0-34306 GCA_903364295.1 Serranus cabrilla
TCGCTTGTGCAACCAGGTGTTATTCAGAAAAATGTCCAACTGGACCGAAATCCCAATTGTCCGACAAAGTGTGCAACTCGACTTTGGCAGTTTGATCCCATTCCGTTTGGATGTCATGATATTATAGGTTGAACTTAATCGGTCCCACCCTTTATAAACACGTCATATTTTGTTTTACAAGATGAAAACATGATTTTATTTTGATATGAAAATATAAGAAAATGCATTTGTGTGTGTGTGTGTGTTTTTTTTGGCATAAATTGTTAAACAGGTGCACAATATGAACCTGGATGAGTTCTAACGGGGTAAAAAAAAATGTTTTGATTTGAAATTATAGTTAGATGACTAACTAGTGATATTAATGTTACGTAATGTGTTTCTACAACAATTAAACATCATTTCAGTGTGTAGTAAAGACATTTTTCCGAGGAGACTCTCAAGCACTTCAGTATTGATGGTAATCATAATTATTTCAGTTATGGGAATGATTAGACAAAAAAAAAACATGCAATTACTTCCAACCAAACAAGACAAAACAATTCAACCAAAATAGCAACATTTGTGTTCTTCTAGGTCATGAAAAGTAATCAGCACACAGTGGAAATGATCCCAATCTCTTCTACACAGTTTTATATGTGACTTTCTGTGTGACCTGAGAGTGAAACTGTTTGTGAAGCTGCTGTGTTTCTGTACCTGGCCTCCAGATCCCAGAGGGACGGGTCGTCGGTGGTCCAGGGGTTAGACGGCTCCGGGGCCATCACAAACGGGTCGTAGTCCATGTACTGCTCAGTGTAGCTGATCAGACTGACACACACACACACACACACACACACAGAGGAGACATGTTTCATTTAAGTCCAGAGTTTAAAACTTTTGACATTTTTATTCTCTGACATTCCTATTCACTATGTTTACTTGATATAACTGTGACTCTCAGAAGTTAATTGAGTAAATTGCAAAAGCACAAACAGTTAAGCAGGAACATCTGTTCCCATCAGCATCTCACAGGTGAAGCTCCCACCTCTATGTGATAGTCTGAGATAAACAAAGTGAGACGCAGTCGGGCAGAGAGCGCATCAACAACAGCAGGATAACCTGTTTATTTAATAAAATAAAACAGAACCAGGTGGAAGGACTTCAGTTCAGTAATTCTTTTGATCAACCTGAGCAAACTACCAAATATTCATCCACTTTCAGAATTTTAACCAACAAGTGAATTCTTTTCGGGACACCTAATACCACATGGGGCACAGTCTGGGATACGTCGATGATGAGCAACAAAATGTTTTTTTTGTGCATTTTAAGGTTTAAAAATCTCCCAACAACAACACTGATTGTTTCATAGCTTTTGACAGTACTTTCTGATTTATGAAAAGATAAAAGAAGATATCCTACCTTCCTTTGAATCTAATATATCAACAAAATAAAAACGTTTAAATGTATATTCGCAATGTTTATGCAAATGAGCACATATTTAATGAGTCCACACCTCATTTGCATATCTAAACATAACTATTTTCTTGTTTCTACAGCTGATCTCTGCAATTAAACATTTCTAAAGTAATTTAAAATACTCACCGACCCATTAAACTGATCATATCTGACAAATTATGAAACTAGAAAAGCACTCTGAGAGCGCAGACCTCTGCCAAGGCAATAGGGTCACTTACACAACACCAAACTGCACACTTGAAGGATGATATTGAAAGCATGTATTTTGGGAGCACACTGGCATTGAAATATTTCATCCACTAGATGGCGGCAGTTAGTGAAGGCAATATGGTCACTGACGCAATAATATAAATTTGCAGTTTAAATTTCAGATCGTGTTCCGGATCACCGATCACCACCAAAATCTAATCACCGGTTCAACATCACCATAACCTAAAAAGCGTACATGTTTAATTTTATACTGGTCATTTTGACGACTGATAAAGTTTGGCTTGTTGTTTCCTGCAGTGTTTGGGTCGACCCCCCACACACTCCGCTCTGTGGAGCACCAATTAAAGTGCAGCGCTGTGCGTGAGTCAGGAGGTTAAAGGGTCAGAGCAGCACGGAGCAGCCAGCTGTAATCACACTTATTCTGCTCTGCTGGGAACTAATGGCTGTCCCGACTGACTGAGCAGGACGGGACTGTCAGGCAAACAAACACAGGAGTGAGTCTGCAACACAGGAGGAGAGAGCCGACAAACACACACACACACACACACACATAAGCTGAGCATCTCTGCTGCACTGCAGAGAATATGGGCAAACACACCTGTACTGTTAATGGGATTCAACACTATAATAATACAGAAAACAAGCTGATTTTTAATGACAACAGCTTGCAAAATCCCTTCTGAAAAGGGCTTTTAACTTAAGGTTTTTAAGTTTTTAGTACTGCAGACAGAACTCATAAGGTGTAAGGTTAGTATAACATTTATCTGTCACTTTGATGGGAATGTTATGCATGCTGGTCTTTGCTTTGCCCTTTCACCCCTTTTTCCACTTTGCAAAACCAACATGAGGAAGCAGGAAAATCAGGGAAGAAACCACATCCTCCAAAACCTGCAGGCTGAACATAAATCAGCCCAAAACACACAACACGAAGCCTTCACATTGGGCGTCAGGACAAATCTATCTGCCGCTAAAATCTATCTTCCATTTACAAATTGAACACAAATCTTTCTAAAAAAAAAACAGTTTTTGTGGAGTTTAAATGAAAGTAAAAAGTGTGACAATCAGCCCCATTGTCTTCTACTTTGAAAACTCTACAAGCAAGAGCAGCAACATGCTGAATAATCCATAAAACAAGTAGATTTCTAATGGCAACAGTTTGTAATTTCCAAACTGAAAAGTGAAGAATTTCAAAACGTATTTTAGTTTAAGGACTGCAGACAGAAAAAAGTTGATAAGTCGGGAGATATTTTGCAGCATTTCCAGATCTTCTTACCTCACTTCAATAATCGAAAAAGTTATTATAAGTTTGTGCTGCCTCGTAGATGGGAACGCCATGCATGCCGACCTTTGCTTTGCCCTTGAACTCCTTTTCCAAACCAACATGAGGGAAAAGGGAAATCCAAGGACAAACCAAAACCTGCAGGTCTAATATAATTCAGCCCAAAACACAAACAACAACAAACAGCAAACTGACAGCACCACAGGTTCAGGTTTGGTGTCAAAACAAATCAAACTGCTGCTGCTCTCGTAGAGATTTAATAAAAAGGACGTGAGGTTCAGGAGTGAGGTCTGTGTGATCATAGATGGTGAGAGAAAAGCCACTTTATTAGACGTGTGCAGCATCTTTAGTACCTTTCAGCAACTTTAGACATCTTCATGCGGTGACGATCGAGCTGGGTGTTCATGAATAAGATCTGAAAGAGGAGATGATAGGAGTCAGTGTTTGTTTATGCTGGTTTTTGTGCAAGAAAAGCAAATTAAATTGTTCAGCAAATGTGTGGAATCGTGTAAAATATCAGTGTGTGATTGCAGCAAACACTAAACAGACAGGAAGTGGTTATGTTAGTGCTAGTTTCTCATCATTAAGACTTTCCCTTCAGTTGCATCCTCTTGTTTTGGTTCTTGTTCTGAGGTGAATTTGATCTCCCTTTGTGCAAGAGTTCCTGCAAAGTCTGACCTTGTAGCAGAAGGTGTAAGAAGCTGTCAGTCTTCTCTGCAGCGCTCGGTGGAGTAAACAGTAAAAACTCAGAGTTTTTCCATTCTTACCTCTTTCTCCACATCCTCCTTGGTGCCTTTCCTGCAGTGGTGCGAGGGCGTGTGTATGGGGCTCTGAGACTGCGTTCCCTCCTCCGCCACGCCGTACACCGACTGGGTCCGTTTGAACAACATGAGAGCAGAGAAGTGGGAGAGATAATAGAGAGATACAACGTGTACTTATTATTTTCCCCGCAGCACGGAAAAGGAATAAAAAACAGCTGCTGAGGAGCCGAGGAGTGATGTTGTAAAATTAAACAGATACATTTCAGTAATCTGAAAATGATTGCGTGCAAAAAGGAAAAGTGTTGATTTAATTATGCTGTTTGTCAACTTATGTCCACAGCAATTAAACATATCTGTATTTTTAATACAGTTAATAATAATAATATCAAAGTGAAAATGATGAAACCACTACAGGGGAGTTTTTAAATAGAATAATAGATATCTCCATAAACACCCAACATGATCACTTACACTAAGATAATTAGTTTCTGTATTACAATGTGTAAATATCTTATTTAATTATCTTGTTGTGCTTATTTGCATACATATCCAGAACAGAAATATGAACACTGGATGAAGCCAGGTTTATAATTCTTGTTTCTTTTTGTTGAAATATGAGAGTCAACAGAGGGAATTTGGGCTATTTTCTCTTTTTTTATTCTTAAATCATTTCCCCCATGTTTTATAGAAACAGAATATTGTATAAATCAGGCCATAAATCTCTCTGTAAAAACCTTCAGAATATAGATATGAATGAAAGTGGGAAGTTTGTTGTATGTCAGGAGATTTATGAGTCAGATAATAAGAAAAATAATTTCTTTATTGTATTTCCATATATTTTTTAAAGAGACTACAGATGGATCAGTCATAAAAAATAATAGGATTAATTAGCGAATAGATATCACCTGGAAACAGTTGGTTACGAAGTCCTGACAAATGTTTGCTATAAACTAAGAAAAATATTGTAAAATGTCATTCAATTCATCATTTTTAATATTTAATATTTGTATGTTTGTGTGTGTGTGTTTTTTTTTTACGAGAGCAAGTAAAACCGGAGTTAAATTCCCCGTATATGCGGCGCGTGACGGCAGCCTCGCGTGTTCGTGACGCAGGATGAAATTAACGCTGTTTTTTACGATGTTTTATTTTGCGAACGCGCAAAATAAAACACACGCTATGAACTGTACGGAAAGGGAAAGAGTCGTACTCACAACTGTCACAACGTGCTTGATTTAAGGGCCTTAAATGTCTTTTATAATGGCGCTGGTGTAAGTTTCTCTGTCTTCACCTCTGAATTAACCACACAGTTTGCACCTGTGGGTTTGTTATTTACATCCTGCAAATCCGGTCATTTTAAACGGTCTGATTTATCTGGTGCGCCCTCTAGTGGAAACCTCCAGTAACACAGGCAAGTTATTTGTAAAATCCCATTCACAACAAAGACTCAACGGACATACTGTAGGGATATTATTATTTGTAAAAAAAATATTTTATGAATTTATTATTATATTATTATATTTAGTCTAAAGGAGGAGATAGCACATCAACTTCATTTACCACATGGAAGTGTTGTACATCACCTGAAAGCTGGGAACCTGAAGAGTAATTCAAAATAAGTGTAAGTTCAGTTAATTATAAATCAAAATTTAATTTAAACAATTAACCCCACTGCAATCTGACAGCCCACCAGCAGAACCAGCTAACTTTTATTGTTCAGAAGCTGTAAACAAGCTTTAAAGCGACTGAGGATACTGGAAACAGACATAGACTATCATTAGTACCAACCATGATCATGATGTGTTGTTGGTAAGGTTAATTTTGTGTCTTTTATCAAACTTTATGTGGTAAAAAAATTGTAGAATTTAGCACCAAATGCGTAACAAATGGTATAAACTTAAAATTTGCTGCAACACTAGCAACTTATGACACATAAGTGAGCCGTCATCTCCAATTAGTTAAAAAAAAATTCAGCTTTCAGATGATGTGTAGCACTTTTATATGGCTTCTCCTGTTGACCCTAAATATCTGCTTTCCCCACTTGTACCACTACCAAAAAAACAGAATGTTAAGATGTCATTTATGCAAAATCAGACATTATCTTATGGTAACGTTTGGTGATTTTAGGAGAAATCTACAGTCTCAAATTGAAAAAAGTGAATTAAAAGAAACACTTAAATGTGACTTTTTTATGTTTTCTTTCCATCAGTCTGAAATAAGTCTATCATGAAAGCAAATTGATGAAAAAAATGATGTTTTTGCCTTCTGAGTTCCACCTTAGAGGTCCTATCCTCAGTGGAGTTTACCTTCTTGACTCTGTGAGGGTTCTTCATGCGTCTACATTTCCTGATGTCCATCTCTGTCGTGTTGACACATCCCGGCTGCAGAAAACAAAGAAAAACATGCTTTAAAAAAAGCATTCTCACGGTCAATACTGTAGATTTAAAGTCGAACCAGGGAGAGATAGAGAAGTAAAGGATGGAGGATGAGGTGGGCGGCTCCATCCTGCAGACGGAGGCTCACCACAGGTCTGTGGACGTCCCAGAAGGCTCTCTCCTGACTGTCAAGGATCTTCCTCTCGGTTTTATCCTTTTTCCTGTCGATCCTGCAGACGAGATCAGTCAGTGTGAGAAAAATACAGCACGCAGCTCTCCCGGCGTCAGCATTACACGAATCAGGGCGGATGAGGATGAGAGGTGCAGAGAGAGAGAGAGAGTCTGGAGATTATAAAGTCTATATGTCCATCAGTTTTTAACAATATTGAAGTTCTTTGGCATGGAGTCTGTGTGCGCTCAGCCTGCAGCTCTGGGGACAAATCTGCAGCAAGGACATCTTTCCTTTCTGCAATCCTTTCCTGCTCACATTAATAAGTGTGCACTACAGTGTCTGCACTCAGAAACAGAGGCCCTGTGCTACATAAATACAGCAACAGAAAAGCTTTTATTCTCGTGATTTCAGCCATGCTTGTGGGAATCTTTGCATAATTGGCTGAGCTCCAAAATCGACAAATATGGATTTATTCTATTTTAAAACTACCCTGCATGAATCATCTCGGAGAACAGAAATATGGAATTTCTAGTTAATAATATCATCATAACAAAATATATATATTTATATTGATTCACTCATTGTGGAATGCAGTAAAACATTTATTTTGTCTATTCAACACGTATTAAAAAGTCAGAAACATGCCAGGAAACTTTATAGCCTCTTTATACTTATATTATTTGTATTATTTATTTAAATGGCTCAACTTTCTCTATTTGCACTTGATTATTATTGTATACTCTAAAATGTTGGTATTGTCTGTTTCTGCATATGTGTGAAACACATGTTATGTGTCAAGTCTTAATTTATTATATTTTGTTATTTTTTAAAATGTTGGTCACACAGATGAAAAATCAATCATTAAAAAGAAGCTGCATGAAACTGGCAAAATCATAATGACTTAAACTGTGACGACCCTGCAGGGGCTCTGATGTTTGTGTCTCTATTTCGAGACGCTGGGTTTGAAATACTGTTTGGATTTAGTGAACACTCATCGGCCACTTTATTAGGTACAGGTTTAAATTTTGTTTCACATTTATTCTCATTATTATCGACCAAAGATCGTCCTCGTTGGTGTTTTGGTTCATTTTGTAAAAAATATGTTTAATGAAAGAATAAGACGTAAAATGAATCACCAAATAAGGTTCACATTTTGTACTACTTTTATCATTTGCAAAAAAAACACTCGTTACAACCAATGTATGCAGAAGAAAATCACACTGCCACCTTATTAGGTACACCTTGAAGCTAATAAAGTGGTCGGTGAGTGTTTATGATAAATAAATAAAAGCGAGTATAAGTGGTAATATATGTCTTTTCTATATCTGCCTCCCATTTTCCTATTTCTATATGTTCCAGGTGAATACTGTCCATCAGTGCTGGTTAAAAAAAAAAGTGGATTTATCCTGTTATCCACCTCAGAAACATAAAGCTGCGGCGTGAAAACCCAGCAGAGGAAACCCCGTCACACCGGGGTTAATGGCACAGCTCATGATATAAGATGTCACACGCTGCGGTTTTACTGTATTGTTTATCTTTTACCTTGGTGTGAATGACATCACCGCGTGCATTGTGGTTCCATGAGTTGCCGTGGCAACAGAGCTCACTTACTTGACCTGGGCCTCAGCCTGCATGTAGATAAACTCCCACTTCCTGGCAAAGGCTCGCTGCAGCCTGGCGAGGTTCTCCTGGTGCGGAGAATAAAAGAAAGAGGCGTCAAAAGGTAAAATAAAATATATATATTAAAACGAAATCAAATTAAAGAGTTTTAAAGTTTCGGAGATGCAATTTGGAGCTTATATGAGCGCAGACACACACAAGTCTGACCTTTAAGAGAGGCTGTGTTTCTCTGCCCCAAGCCCGACACACAGATCAATACTGCTCAGTATTGATCTGTGTGTAGAGGAAGAATCCAGCACTCACCGCCTCATAATCTGCCAGCTCCAGCCTGGTCTTGTTCTGCATGGTCCGCTTGCACAGGTAAATAGCTGCGAGAGGGACACAGAGGATCTGGGATTAATCAGTTTACATGCTCCCCTTTGTCCGTGCATCTCTCATTTCCTCTGCAGCTCCCGCCGTGTGAAGGTGTCGTCAGTGTCTGTAGTATGAGGTGGAGACGCACTGAGCCCTGAGCTGCAGACATGACTGCCTCTGTGACAGGAAGTGGAGCGCTGACTGAGTCATCCTGTCCTCTCTGCAGTGGAGGGTTAAAGTCGTGATACGGTACAAAGCTCAGTGGAAGGTTATTTGTGTCTGTTCGAGTATAAACTAAGAAAAAGACGTGTTTATACTGTAAAATCAGATTAATTACTAAGTGCTTCTGAAGGCCGTTTATTAATATACTACATCTACATGCTAGTATATTTATATTTTTTGCTGTTATTTGATACATGCAGTGGTGTCAGCAAAAGCACTAATACCACACAGTAAAAAAAAACAAAAAAAACATAACAAATAAATTAGTAATAATAATCATTTTAATTACCATTCTATTGTTTGCTCAAAAGTTTAAAAAAACATTATTAAGTTAAGTTTAACCATGTATTAATGCGGGTTATTATCGAGTGAAATCAGGAGGATTTATCACAAAAAAGTGTCTTTTGAATAAAAACTGTGTCTGTTTCTTTAAGTCTCTCACCATAGTCTGTGTTCTCAGGCTCCCAACAGTTTGACGGCCAGAAATACGGCGCCTGAAGGGAATACAAAGAGAAAAGGTGAGAGCAGAAACATGTGGATCAACCTGTGGTTCCTGTTTCAAAGACAGAGTCAAAACTTTGCAGGCAAACTTTCCAAACTTCCCGACAAAACGCGGAGTGATGACGATGACCTTTCCCAGCCTGTTGTTTTGGCTCCGAGGAGCAGCGGTGCAGTGCACGCGCTGCTCTGCACCAGTATGTGAGCAGTCAAAATATTTTTTTATTATCAGTATTGAACAGATCCAGAACAGCTGACTCCTCAAACTTTCCCCCTAGTAAGAGGCATCCTGGGGTGCTGCAGAGGCGTGGGAGTACTGCAGCAGCACAATAAAACGAGCAGCGATGAAAGCTGCAAAATAAACAATGGGAAAGCAGAAAAATAAAGCCAGCAGGAGGAGAACAGATGCTGATAGGATTGTTATTTGACATAGCTCGCAGGGTTTTGAATCACGGTTTTAAAACCATCTTTAACTGTTGCGACGAAGAGATTTAATTGTTTTGATTTTCCTGCTCTGTTTTAATTTAAAATGAAATGAATGGTGATTATCTTTATGACGGTTTTTCTACTCATGGTGCACGACACTCCTCCTCCTCCTCCTCCTCCTCTTCTTCTTCTTCTCCTCCACTTCACTTTGAAGGAGGAGAACCAAGGTCAACGCACGGTAATGTGCACTGCCGTCTGGTTTAATTAAACTGCTCCTCCAGACTCTGTGAATGGGAAGGAAGACGATGCAACGCAGAGATCACTCTAATCTCGCCACGTGCCGCCGCGCCGTTCCCCACTGAGGAATGTGAAAACATTGTTTCATATTTTTAATTAGGAAATTCTGGATAAAACAGTCTGGCATAATTAATCTGTGACTTTAATGCCACCGTCTTATCTGCGAACAGTGGAGGAGGAGTGAAATGTCAGCACGCTTTCCTTTCCTCTCCGTCCCTTGATGAGACTCTAATTCCACTCTACTCCACTACACTTCGTCTCTCTGTCAGGCTTTTGGTAGCCGCCTACTCAGCCCGAACCCAGACCTGCTTCCCTCGCTCGCTTGATGAATATTTTAACAGATCACCATTCATTTTTAATAGGGTCACAGGATCCCAGCATAGTACTGAAGAAGCTGTAGATAGCGGACAGGGCCCTTTGTCATCAGGATCAAGATGGGTGTGTTGTAATTCCATAACAGAACAAGTAATCTTCAACAACTGATTAAGGTCTTGATGAAAAGTAAGCACACACACACACACAATCAGATTAACCTTACTGGACTTTTCAGTATCTCTCACACTGACGCAGGAGGAAGAAGGGATTAGTTTCCGTGACGAAAGGCACAAGGCAATTTGCATTTATTGGAGAGGAAAATTAAAATGAAGACCTGTTATATAAAAATCGAACTTTTTTTATGCACCACATGTAAAAAAAAGAAAATCAAGCAGCAACCTCCAGGCTTGAAAAATGAAGCAAATGTGGAAGTGCCTTCAACCTGCATTCTTTCTAACATCCAGCAGGGGGCGACTCCACTGGTGGCAAAAAGAAGAATTAGAAGAAATTGTACTTCTCACTTGATTTATTACCTCAGCAAATATTCTTATAATTAGTTTATTATCTCAATTACTAATTTCAAGTCTTCTTCAGTACAGCATGATGTTCATTTTGTATACTATGGTCCCATTTAGGGTAAAATACACGATAAAACGGGGTATGCTTTGGGGTGTGAATACCTTGTGATTACCACAGTGCACTGTATGTTTTTGTCGAAGGACTTTGACCCTTTTAATAATAAGAAGAAGTAGAAGAATACCTTAAATTTATCAATTAGATATTTAAAGATGCTTTTACATCAACAACAACAAAAAAAAAGAGAAGTATTCATATTATTTAGTCTAAAACAAGGGGGAAGATTTAGTCATTGTCCCATGTTTCTTCCCATTAAATGAAAACACACAGAATCCTAAGTGCTGTTAATATTGTGCACTGACTGTAAAGTAAATCCTTTGCTGTAAACTAATCCAGCAGATGTCCCTCCAAATTCAATCTGCCGTCACAAAATGAAGCACTAATTATCCTGAGTTCTCTCAGGAATGACCTCATACATGTAGCCTCACGGTGATTATAACAATGTTTTAAAAATCAATGTGTTGGCTTTCTGGGAAACATCTGATCTTCCACTCAGTATCAGGTGACGAATGAGACGTTCAACAAAGAGTCAATTACCTTTTTCAGCTCACTCAACAGACTGTAACCCTAAACCTGACTACCAGACCCCAACCTGTAAGATTAACCCAAGATAGTGAGCACCAAAATCAGATTTACATAGAAATCACTTAGTTCAGGACTGAAACTGATCTACTGGTACTTCCCCTGTAAACTCCTTAGTGCCACTCGAGGCTCCTGCTCACCTGAAAGCGGTAGAACGTGCCGTCGTCTTTGAGGGAGAGGACGTGGTCTGAGATGGGGAAGAAGTACCCCTGAGCTGCAATGAGACTCCCGATGTGCATGGCCTCCGCTGTGACGGGAGAGAACGAGAAGCTTCCTCAGCACTTCACTTAACAACTGTGATGAAATATGCAGGAAATACATCAGTAGTGGAGACTGGTCTTCCCTCAAAAAATGACCCCTTAGGGCATTTGTACAGGCAGTAAAATATGACCCATGTTTACGTTTAGTCTGTCCTCCGTCGCGAGTTTGGATCGATCAAACGTCAGACTTTCACCCTGGAGTACAGAGTTTATATCTCTCATGTGAAAACAAAAGTAAACAATGTGATTTAAACATCACTGAACGTCGGATCCTCACGTTTTTACCTAACTATGGCACCTCCAGTAGTTACGTCTTCCCTGTAACTACTTTACTTGTGGTGTTGTAGCCTAAATTTAACGAAACAGCAGAACACGTATGTGTAATGACGTGCACTATTTTCAGAACTCTCTGCTCTGTACCGCAAAACTCTGTTTAAGCATTATTCTGTCATTTAGGTTGGAGTTCTTGTTGCAGTCGTGTTTATCAAGACACTAAAATCAAACCAAAAACTCATGAAAGAGTCACTTTAAAGACATCAGTAAAAGCAGAATTTACAGCCAAAATTGTTGTATTTATCTGGCATTAAAGGTCAAACATGAGCTGAACTAACAGATTCTGACCACAGTTTACTTCATAAACAGAAAGCCAGCTGTATCCTTCTGTATTCACATTGGATTGCAGCTATAGTATTCAGCCCTGTGGTGGTTTGACTGGGGATGTACACGGATGACTCAATGGCTGACTCAGTGTCCAGGCTGTGGGCTCCTGCACTAACAATAAACACTGCTCTCCCACCACCACGCCTCAGGTCAACCAAACAACAAATCCACAGCACAATCCAGCCAGCGTTTCTGCTAAAAGTCTTCAATTCTCTGTTGTTTTTCTCTGTATTTATTAACTTGTGAAAACGAGATGATGTTTAACGGCGAAGATCCTTCCATTTCTTTCAACCGTACCCGTATTTATGCTTCTGAAAAGGTAACATTTAAAAGATTTTTCCAATGAAAGACCTGCAGTGCTTACCACACACTGTGTCTGACCTTTCACCAACTGGACCGCTGTGACGGGCTCCTGTTATCTCGCTGCCATTTCAAGAAAATCCTCCACATTAAGATGTATTTTATGTTGCACAGGAGCACAACTTCAGAGTACGTTTGACAGCAACATAAAGGACAACTCGTGCTTAGTTATTAATGGTTATTTGTCTATTTTAGTAAATTAAGCTCTGTACTTTTGACTGGAATATTGTTATTATTGCCTTTAAGAAAGTCATTATTTTCACCACAAAACAGTATAATTTGTCCAAACGTACCTGGATCCTCTATGGCCAGATTCTTCATTAGCCACTGCACGATATCTGTACCTGAAACAAGTCAGACAGAAAAACAAAAGCTTGTTATCTAAAGCGTACGGTCACATATCTGGAAGAGAGAAATAGAAGATGAAGTGAGAAAAGCAGCAGAGAAGAGACAGAAAAGTTTCAGTTTGTTGTGTTTTATCACACCTACTTCTTTCAGACACTTAAACACCCAAAGTTTGTTCCAATGTTTATTCCTTTCGAATAAAAACTAAAGGAACTAAGACAAGATGAATAAAATAACATGAACAACAACAAGGTGCATGATTAACTTGAAAACTGCAATCAAATTAAGTGTAATAACGGACAATTCCAGCTTTAAAGTAAGATAATTATATCAGCGAGCTATATTGAAGAAATCTTCTGAAACAAGAGTTTTAATGAAGCAATCAGTACTGGAATGTAACTAAGTACATTTATTCAAGTGCTGAAATTAAGTACAACTTGTACTTTACTTGAGTATTTCCATTTTATGTAACTTTATACTTTCACTCAATTACATTTAAAGGGAAATATTGAACTTTTTACTTCACTACATTTTCCTAATTTAACTTATAAAACATCAGATATTTTAAATAATAACATTATTTTAAAATAAAACTCATACCAGTATATAAAGTAGTTAAAACACAGCTTACATAAATGCATCTATTATAATAATCCAATAATATATTTATAATATATTAAACAGTCTGAGTGGGTCCATTCTGCATAATGAGTACTTTTACTTTTGATACTTTTAGTACATTTTGATGCTGATAATTTCACAGTGAGGTATTAGTACTTTTACTTAAATATGGATCTGAATACTTTCTTCACTGGAAGAGATAAAACACTTTTTAATGACTTCATCTCAAGCAGTTCTCTTAAAATAGATTTAACTAGAAGGGTTCCTGGGTTCAGAGCTTTTCATTGTTAACAGAGGGAAAAATAATCATTTGTGTATTCCACAAAATTTAATGGCTTCTTCTTCGGCCTTTGTTTCACTTCCACCATGAAAATCAGACCAGTAGTTTTTTTTTTTCTTGTCATCCTGAAACAAAAACGAAACCTTTTCTGCGGAGATGAAAAAAAAAACAGGAAAAGTATCAAACTGCTCAAATGTAAAATGATCTCAGCTCACTGACACTCAGGAGAGCAATATTTAGAGAACATTATCCGAGGTGATAATTTATGACAGGTAAAGACACTAAAAAGCTTTTTTTTCTTCCCACTGTATGATCTCATCTGTGCTTCTCCTCTGTTTCCTCGGGGGAGAAGTGTTTAATTCTTCATCATTCATTAGTTTTCTCGCCCTCGGCGCTCAGCTGCAAACATCTGAGCTGCTGCTCCGCTGTAGTAATTGTGTTTATTGATATGCTCTGCTTATGGCGTGTTGGGGTAATGCATTTTCCATAGGACAGGAGAAAACAGAGAGGAATGTTAATAGCTTTTCTTTGTCCCTGTCGTTTGTTTCGGGGCGTGTCGGAGCCTCCCGGACGTTTAAAGTGCTTTAGATTTTCAATCGAAGCACCAACAGCCAGCAGGCGCGACGGCCGATCCCTCCTGACAGGTAACTGACTAATAACACTTTTATTTTTCTACTCTGAATGTTTGTGTGCATGTTTCCCCAGTGATTCACGCACGCCGACACCTCCAGCCGCGGCGGGGCCGAAGCAGCCGGGGGTTGATTGTCTTGCTTAAGGGCACCTTGACAGTAGGAGGACAGCATTACTCATTCCCTTTCCACACTCACACTTACTTTTCCAAACATTTAATCATATGTTGTCCTCCCACTTGGCCTCCAGCTATTCTACAGCGAGCCACTGCTGAAGAAACGGAGCAGGAGAAACCACATGTATGTACGTATGTATATTTATACCAACACCTACCTGAGTGAGATCCATCTAAATCCCCTCTGGAGTTCTCCATGTCATGTAAAACTGGCATATTTAGTTTAACCCTCCTGTCATGTTGCGGGTCAAATTGACTGAATTTAAAGTTAAAAAATCTAAAAAAAAAAAAAAAAAGAGTATTTTTTCAGTATGAAACTTCTTCTGCTTGGCTAAACAAGTGTAATCAGCATATATGGTGAAAATGGTTCGTTTCACATATTTGCATACTTGTGTAAATTTATCAACATCACTCCATGAAAATAAAAAAATAAAAAATGTGAAATAATTAAAAAAAAAACTCAGTTTCATGTACAACTATTGTATTAGATATGTAGATTTAAAAAAGTTTTAACCTGCATTTTTAATGAAAAACAAGTGAATTATCCTCATTGTACCTGATCTGTGAGAGGTAAAGAATAACACTGCACAAAATAATGTGATGGTTAAATATGAGATATAAAAAATGTTTGTTCTGAAGTAAACATAACATATAACAGGAGGGTTAAGTCTCTAAATCAAGACTTCATGATGGCTTCATCTAGAATTTGACGGGTCTTTCTAACATAATTTTACCTTTTTAACATCTTATTATTGATGTTTTTGCTTTATTGTCATTTTCTTCAGCCGTAGTTTTCCTCAACCCTTTTTTCTTCTAACATCCCTTTAACTGATTGTTGTTTTTTTAATCATATTATTATATTCTACTTGTAACTGTGAAGTGAGCACTAATACCACACTGTGAAAACTTTCTATTTGTGCTCTACACTTTGCTGCTGTAACACTGGAAATGTCCCTGTAATGGGACTAATAAAGAAATATCTTATCTCTTATTTAACTGAACAGTTTTCCTGCTAATTAGTCCGACATTAAATAGTTCTCTCTGGGAAACTACTTAGAAAATGACTGCAAATTTACAATCCTGAAAATAAAGTGTAAATTATTTAGTTATTTTTTTTTAGCCTTTTTATGCAATAGTGGTAGAGATACAGAGGACTAATTTTTAATTGTAGCTATTTATTGCTAATGATTTTAATTTAAGCACATGAAGTGGATACTTGACCAGTTCATTATAATAGTAAATGGTTAATATAACATTTTCAGGATTAACAGAAGACAAAAGCACTTCCTGTTTACATATTTTCTGCTCCTTACCTGTAACTACACTGGGGATTTTGGTCATGAAGCTTTTGACCGTCCTGATGGGAACACCCTCCGTCTCATCCTGGATGTTCGTGACGATGTCTTCAATCTACAGAGAGGACGGACAGGAAGCAGACTTGGTTAAAACAGGGTTCAGATTGAAACTTTAATAGCATCCATTTGAGGCAAGTCATACTTCAAGGACTGATTAAATATGCTTCTTTCAGAATATCAATAAACCATCGCCACATTATTCCAATCTGCAGTTTCCACTCTGCATTTGATATTTTTTCTCCTCTAAAGTCGGCTTTTGAAGATCAAATGTTCCACTTGAAATGGTGAATCCTTTGTAGCTCACAGTTTTCAAATTCCCATGAAACTTGTGATTATATGTTAAATCTTCTTTACATCTCGTCATTTGTGGAAGAAAATGTAGGTTTAGCTCACTTTCGTTTATGAAAAGCACACCTTCATAAGCTGACCCTTCAAAGTAAGAGTCTGCCTGTGAAAAAGTGTTTGTACTCCAGCACAAAAAAGTGCCGGTTGGGGAACAGAGAGGGGGCTTAAATTTAAGCACAAACATTCACAAAGCTTTCAGAGTTTCTGGTGTACCAAGGTGTTTGATTAATTTGAAATTCTAATGTTACATTACAGTTTAGATGAGATGAAATGGAGGAACTTTGATCGTGGAAAACAGCTGCTGGAACACAGTTTCTTTTCAGTGTTGTAACTAAAAAACACAACCAATTAAGTCGAGTTTTTCAGCTCAAATCAAACGTCTCACTAGTTCAACTTTAACACTGATCCTTCACTACAATGTCCTGCTGCCACAGGATCTTTTTATACAATATATTCAACAAGTAATGATCCTACAGAAGCCACAAACACAATTATATTTTGAATGCCGTCATCTCGAGATCACTGGTTCATTGTTTCAGTATCTTGGAGAACACACAGCTTGTTTTTCCATGATAATGACTTGATTTTTATAGATTCTCAAGAAAACAAAAGGAAGATTTTCTAAATAACAAGATACTTTATCGCAAGACAACAACTTTTGTTTCTCAAGGTTTAAAGGATAAATGTGGAGAACTTGAAAGTGACCGTTGGGTCATTCATTCATTCGCTGGTCACATGACTGCTTGTTTAAACATGTGGTTGATGTTGTGAAGAAGAACTATTTGGTGAGGTTTGGGCACCAAAACTGATGGTTAGGGTTATGAAAAAGATCCGTGTTTGAGTTAGAGAAAAACTTCTTCTAGACGCTCTTATGTAGAAGGTGACGTACAGAAGTTACCAACAGACTCCTTTTGACTGTGATCTCGTTCTGCTATCAACAAATTTATAGCGTAGCTAATTTATCAGGATACTTGCATCAAAAATGCATCACACGCACACCTGATGCACTGATCAATAATGTGTACTCACTGATCTGACATCTACAACTTAAATCAGATGATAAATTACAACAAGACACCATCGATGGATGCTGGCACGGCACTCCTGAAGTGTAAACAACCTTTTGTTTTCTCATGATAACAGTTTGATTATGTGGAGATAACAAATCTCAAGATAACAAATTAATTAACTCGTGATCGTGAGATAATAAAAAAAACCTGCAAGCAAGGCCGTTCTGCAAAACGTGCAAAATAAAAAAAAACTAATTAAATCCCTGCATGTTTTTACTGTACAGGATCATCGTATCTCCATCAGGTGCTACACCTGCACAGAGTTTGAGCAGGAGGTTAAATGAAACACAACCACCCACGTCGTGCTGCACAGTAGTAGTCAGATATGCTGTTTTGATTACAGTATTGACACCCCCTCTCTGGACAGATGCTTTTTTGTTTGCGTCAGCGGTGAGAGTGGGATGTGAGAAGTTTGGTCGCTTTGGAGACAGCTAATGCAAAACCAGCACACAGCCCAGGATCTATATATAAACTCTGAATCAAACCCAGAAGAGACAGAAAGAGAGAGAGAGAGTTGGCTGTACAAGTGTTTTTTGTTTTGTTTTTTTACACCTGGACCATTAATGCAATCACATTAAAGATGAGCTTTAAAAAAAACATGATGTGCACACTCACTGCAGAGAAAAACACTTCATGTGCTTTCGGTACGTACAGTTTACTGTGCAGCACATATGTCACTTTTCTGACCCTTTTAGCTGGAAAAGTATATTTATAAAGTGCAAGCTCGCTGTCAGCTGAGTAGGATTCTTGCAGGCTCCCACGCAGGGTCAAAGCTTACATTATTACTTCCACAACAGACTCATACAGACTTAATGTACAGGGCTTGAAATAGACATATTATACATCATATACTGTATAAATCTTCTTACATTTAGGTAATTTAGGTACATTTTTTCTTGGCTAGTACGCTGTAGTATATAGTATTGTATTATCTGTAAAAAAAAATCTCCTTCTACATTCTTTATCTTTAGAAACCTGATCATTTAACTATAAAGCTGTGATTTTTACAGCAGAGGAAGCTCAGGGAAGACGTGCATCTGCTACAGAGGAGAAATTCAGCTGCTTCATAAGAACAAAAGGACAAAGGAGAAGAAGCATCGTGTTAGTTTCGGCCTGTGGATTTTTTATAGCAGAACACAGCTGGTTGAATGTGTTGTTTTTTCTGCACACCAAGTCCAACAGCATGACCAACAGTGGAATAAACCAGATTTGTTGTTTTATTTGAGTCCACCAAAGCTTATCAGGATGGCATTGGAGAGAAGATTCATTGGAGATGAAGGACGAAACAAAATCCTGAAACAACTACAAAATAAATACAGAACATTCTTGGTAAAAACAGCTACAAGGTTCTTCTGTGATGCGTCACAAACATCTTGTGGTCAAATATATCTTAATATCCATTTATCTATCTTAAAGGAACAGTTCAAAACTTTTGTAAATAAACATATTTGTCCATTATTTCCAGAGGGTCGTCAATTATCAATTAAGAAAGAGACATGCTAAAAAATAGTATATGACCAGAAATATCATATTTATGCTGATACACAGAGCAGCCATCTTGGATGTTTATGGTCGGGGTTGGCAAAATTCTCTATCTTGTTGAAACTCCTGACTGGGAATAGAGAATTTTTGACATCTCAGTTCAAATGAAGCGAACCGTTAGCTTAGCTTAGCATAAAGACTGGAAACAGGAGGAATCAGACTCCTTTCCTAAAATAATCAGACACCAAGCACCTTTTAAAGCTCACAAAATAACTCATCAGATCTTCTTTTGTTCAGTACAAACAGGAATATAAAAAAACAATTAGTGGGGGGTTTTTTTTACAGGAAATTGCAGACAACTAATTCTCAACCAGTGAGTGAAGCCTACAGTTACAACGAGACTCCATGATAATCAGACCAAGAAGCCAATGTATGTATGACCATAACTTGTCATCTTTATGTTTTAGATAAAGCAAGCCCAGTCTTTATCCTGATCTAAGATAAATGTCTATTAGTTCCAGCTTAAACAACAAGTATGAGAGCGGTCCAGAAATGTTGAAGTATTTATTTAACAGAATCTGGCAGTTATAACGGTGGCAGAGTGAACACTTAAGCCCAGGTGTTCGTTTTTGCCAGCTAAGTGAGTTTTTCTGTGGCACAATTACAGCAAATATCAAAGAAAAGAAAAGCTCAAAAAGCACATCTCATTCACCTCCAAAGACAACAGGTTCCCTCTGCTCCCCTCTCTCGTGGAGAGAAACAGATCCTGGCCGTGTGCCATAAGAAAGGGCACAGGCAGCTTCAGGCTACACATCAGAATCAATATAATAATATGATTCTAACAAGACCTTGATGGTCTGTGGCGACAGCTGCTCCAATGGCTTTAATGGCTTCCGCTGTCATGAACAATCCACCCCTGCCCCGCCAATCAAAACGGGTGTTCACAACAGGTTCATTACAACAGCTGGCGGCGGCAGAAATTTAAGAAAAAGATGCTGGAATTTTAAGTCTGATCACTAAATGCTGCAGTTTCAGAATCTGGAAGAAAGGTAAGAGGAGGATGTTTCCTTTTCCACCAACACAACAAGTTGACTCATAGTTAGATTAGATTAATCACAGTTGGATCAAACAGATTTAAGCATATGTTAGATTATTAGTCATAGAAGAAACCTCCAGGGCTGGAAAATGAAGCTAAGTGGAAGTTCCTCGAATGGCCATTTGAGGCTGATTCTAAAAATGAGTAAATCCTCAAAGACCCTTTACAGCAGAAACAAACATGTTAAACCAATGTTTACCCTTCATAGGTGGCTTCAATCAGCTCAACTCACAATACATACATAGACTTCTAATAGCTGTCTATACCTAGATGTCTAATAGCCATCTATACGTAGATACCTCATAGCTATCTATACGTTGACCCCCATTTAATGCTACTTTTAAAGTAGCATTAAATGGTAATTTTCATTAAACTACCTAAAAAATGTTTAGAAGTACTGCAGTGCTTGAATTAATGTACTTACTTATTTTCCATCTCTAAATTAAGTTTGATAAAAACAATACTAGCAGCATTAGTTTGATGATTTGATAGACGTCAGTGGCTGTTTACACTTTATTTTCTATCCAGAACATTTATTAAACTGAGAAACGGTGCCATCACTCGCGGCCAATCAAGTCAACAGTTCACACACAAAGACTTCTTCAGTGGTTGTCGCTCCCATGCGGACACATGCGAAGAGGCCACAAAGCCTCTCAGCTGGACCGACAACTTTACATGCACATCCCAAATGCACGCGGCGAAGGCCGAGAAAACATCCTTCATTTGAAGAAAATAAACCCTCCATTGAATTCCTGACCCTGAAACAGCTGCAATTAGCCTGTTTTTTCTCCACAGCGCGAGGAGGCTGGAGGAGCAGAGGCCATCACTGTGGCTATAATGAAGCAGGTACACATCCTGCTGAGAGAGAAAATGTCAGCCGGGGCCCTGAGGACGTCTGTGCACAGATACCTGGTAACTCATTTTGAGAAAAAAATGAGAGAAAATCACATCCTCTGAACCAGGAAGCTACAAACAGCCACACAGCGACAGTTTAACAGCTGCTGGATCAATGAAACAAGCAGGTGAAGGACAGATGATCAAATCAACCATCAGGGGTTAAAGATTCTCGCTGTTTGTTTGACCAAAGCTTTGAAGACATTAGAGGCAACTCCTTGTCAAACACAGTGCAGCTCGAGCCTCATTTCATTATAATGCATCGATGCTTTCCAGGATTCTGAGCATCAAAATGTATCATGAATTGGTGGAGGTTCTGGCCGACTGTGGTGAATGTTTTTGCACATTTTTACCCACATATTTATCCCCAGAAAGAGAAACTGTAATTTCTTTAATAAAAAGAAATACACCAAATAAGTCGTCATGTGTTTATTGTGTAACAGTAATGCTTAATATATTTGGTTAAAGAAATCATGTGACCTAAGACAGTATCATGTGATTAATTTACACTCCAAAAATGTTGCCATGTTGAGTACATGAGAATATGACTGAAAAAGAGCGATAATTAATTAAAGGAACAAGGTCGATTTCCCTGAGATTTTTCACTACAAATAGAGGAAATAGATCAACCAATAATTTGTGAAATAAAACAAAAATAGTGAAGCTGATGGTTATGAGTTATGTCTATACTGATAAGGAAAGCATTGATTTGTCCAAACCAATACAGCAAAATGTATTATTCTTTAAACGTTGACAAAGGCAGAGCAAACCAGATCCACTTCCTTTCATTCTTACCTTTCACAATAAAAGCCTGAGACATATACACTACTTAAGGGTCACCAGAGGGAACTTAGATTCACTGAGAACATTCTGCTAAAAATAAACTTTTTAAAGTAGCTCTCAGTAGCTTCAGCTGCACAACAACTTGTACTTTAAACATGCTGCTGTGGGTCAAGAGGACGGGTCGCTGTCGTTGGTCCTCCGCCTGCACAAATCCATCAAGTGCTGCAACTGTCACAAATTTATATCGCTTCTGTTATGAGAAGTATTAATGCAAAATATTCACAGGCGAGAATTTCTCATTTTAGTAGCGTTTATTTATCTGGCCCCTGGAGTTTAAAGTCTGACAAAAATGACCAAAAGATGAACTGCATTTACTTTTAATACATTAGAATAGTCTTTCACAGGAGGTGAAGCAGTCTATTTTTTACCATCAGTATGATTTAAAATTGGGTGTGAAATTCATGTGCTGATTGTCGGCTTTTATACACCTCTGGAAGCTCGAGAGCAGCTCTACTGTACTTAATAAATTGATTTCTGGGGAGGCGAAGTGTGCGATCAGATGAGTCATGAGAGACCATTCTCTGATTTAGCTCCTTCTCGAGCAGCTTCATGCACATCTGCATATTACCTTCACAATATCCTTCAAAATCAAGTGCTGAGACGCCACACTGATTGCAACATGTTCCTCCGTGCTTTAAGAGGCACTCACACACTGACAAGGAACACTTGGACGGAAAGTCAAGTGACAACAAAAGGAAAAGAAGATGGAGAAGAAGTTGCTGATAGTCATCTGAACAGATCTGCACATATTAAAAAGTATGAGCCCCCGAAGTTACTACAGTGTGCTCAGACTGCATTAATGTGAGCTGCTTCAGGGTTGTTTCTCTAATGAAATGTATTCAACAAAAAGGAAACATGCAAAGCTGCACTCTCCGTTCTCCAACAACTACTGAAGCTTTGGGACGAAGCCAAGACAAGTTTACAGATACTTTACAGTTTTTACAACCTGTAGAAAGGAAGGTGGAGGAAGAAGTGTTCAGATCCCTCACTGAAGTAAAAGTAGTAATACCACACTGTGAAAGTACTCCACTACAAGTAAAAGTCCTGCATTCAAAACTTCAGTAAAAGTACAAAAGTATCAGCATCAAAATGTACTTAAAGTATCAAAAGTAAAAGTATTCGTTATGCAGAATGGATCCATTCTTACCTCCACCGAGGAGGTAATGTTTCTCTGGAGTTTGTTCGTTTGTCTGTCTGTCTGTCTGTTTGTTAGTTAGCAACATAACTCAAGAATTTATGGACGGATTTGGATGAAATTTTCAGGAAATGTCCGCAATGATACCAGGAACAAGTGGTTAAATTGTGGAGGTGATCTGTAGACGCTATCACTGGTTACAACACTCGTTGTCTGACGAGAAGCTGCACTCCGAGTGCTTTTCTAGTTATTATTATTATTGAAGAATTTATGAAAGCAGCATATTATGGCTGTCAAAGCAAGGTTAATGTTTACTACTTAATATACTTTTGTGGTATAATTTATAAACATGCAGAATCATTTTTAAAATTTATCTCAGTTTTTCATGTTAAATCTTGACCTGAAAACTGATAGGGGAGTAAAAATTGTATTATTTGCCTCTTAAAATGTTGTGGATTAGTCGTATGATGTTGTATATGTGGCATTCAATAAGCATTCAAGTTAAGTACAAGTGCCTCAAAACTTACTGAAGTACTTGAGTAAATGTACTTAGTTACATTCCACCACTAATCTGCAGCAAAATATTACCTACAAAAATTACCTTTTGAAGAGGAGGAAGTCTATTGATGTAGGCAATCATATGCACCAAATCCCTGCAAGTTCACAGGTGTTTTGCAGCAAAATCAACTAACCTCTGACCTTTTGAGGACATTTTACCTGTGGCAATCACTGATAAATCATCTCCAATAACCAAAAGTGTCTCTTGTTCATGAATGAAGCTCATCAGATCCCATCAAAACACTGAAAGTGGTTAAAAAATGCCAAATGATTAAATCACAGATCCAGACACATGAAACCAAACTTCTGAGCCTAAATAGATCCAAAGAAACTCAATCTGCATTTTAGGTCAATGTCATGCACATATTCTTCACATAGCATGTTTATCTCAGAGCTGCTTTAACAATCTGACACAATGTGTGTGAGGAGACTCATTATCCACACGTCCCAGACGGCCGGCGTGCTGTATTTTATATCCACACAAACTCGCCCGACGTCTGATATCTACAACTAAAAATAACCTCGTTATGATCCCTTGAAATGGAAAGCAGCTCATTTCAGAAGTAGCAGCTCCGATAATGTGGTTTTAAAGGCAGAAGTGTTGGTGAGCAGTGGTGGAAGAAGTGTTCAGATCTTTAACTTAAGAACTATAATACTCCATTAAAAGTTCTGCATTCAAACTCCTACTCAAGGAAAAGTACAGAAGCATTAGTGGCTAAATGTGCATAAAGTGGCAAAAATAAAATGTGGGAGTTACATTTTTATAATATTTTTTATCATTTGTCATATTACTGTTGTAGAAATATTACTACAATAAGTAAAAATGCCATAAAACAAGTAAATTACTATTATTACTAATATTAACTATAAAACTGAAGTTAAAATCTGTGTTTTTAAATGTTAAATTCTAGTGAATTCTATTTAAAAATACAAAACAAATACAAAAATCATATTGCTGAATGTAAAATAAAAAGTAACTTTCTGTTTTTTTACGGTAAAATTTTAAATTGAATGTAAAAAATATTTTAAAATAGTCATAAAAAAACTTACTATTTTACATTTTGTAAAATAACTAACGGTTGTTTGTTAACCAGTAAGTGTTTTTACCATTTTGGATGATTTCAAGTCAAAACACAGCAGCTTAAAGACAAAATATAAAGAATAGAAAAGTCAACATACATTAAATATTTAAAAAATATACAAAAATATGAATAGTTAGTTTATTTTAACTAAAATCTTTGCTTTTTCTGCTTAATATTGGACACTGGTGTTTCAGCCTCAGTTTGGTCTAAATTCATTGGTGTTTAACTTTGGTTTGGTCCAATATTCACTGGGGTTTTTCTAGTCCAGTCCACAAATTACTAGAGTTTTAGCCCTAATTTTATTCACTTTTCAATGGTGTTTTAGCCTCAGTTTGGTTGAAAATTCACTGGTGTTTAAGCTTGGTTTAGTCCAGCATTTACTGGTGTTTTAGCACTTGTTTGGTCCACTTATTGTTGATGTATGAACGACACATTAGTGTGAATAAAGCTGCAGCATCAGATAGTGATGGAGGTGAAGTCTCTGCATGTTGAGACGCAGCAGTGTGTGGAGTAAAGTATGTATAGACTCTTTGCAGTGAGTTTGGGTGTGTGTGGGGGTTTGTTCACTGTATGTGTCATCTCGGGTAACCAGGCTTTCCTCCCTGCAGGGCCTGAAGCCCACAGCTGCTGCACCGCTGCACAGACCGCATGGAAAGATCTCAATCCAGCGAGGAGTCATTCCAGGGCAGAACTCTCCTTTTTTACATTTTTATTACACTTCCGTCCTTCCTGTATTCTGGTATATTTCATATTTCTGCTACGAAGGATTGAAGCATTGTCATCTTTTATTTACCGTCTGAACCCTCTGAGGATAAAAGCTTTTCTCGGTTTCTGTCTGAATTACATTTTCACCATCACACTTTGTGAAATGTTTTCATTAGGTCTATTTTAAGGAATCATGAATGTATATTAAAAGAACATACATCTTTATTATAGTCACAGAGTAATATAATATCATGTAATATGCTGCTGGATTATAAACTGAAAACCTTTTTGTGAAGCTGATGAAGACTTTGTAAAGAATTCCAGACTGATAATGATCTTTATGTATACTTTTCTTTTCAATATATGCCATATTATCCTTTCATAATATCTTCCAATGAACTTTAAAAAAGATGAGAAAAGTCCAGATTTCCCCAAAGCCTCTTAGACTTACATAAGATTCCTCTCTCAGCTGTAAATCAGTGACCTGGGTGGTCGTGCTGGTAGAACATTATCGTCCCTGAAGCTCCGGACTAAATTCAGAGAGAACAATGATCATAAATATGTATTAAGGAATTATCTTTGTGAAAGACTTTATATTACTCCACTTGCTGTGGGGCACTAGAATATAAATTATAGAGCAGGAAAATAAATAAACAAAAGATTAAGCATTGTTATGATGAAAAGCAGACAAACTAGTGACACAAACAACCATTTAATACATTCGACGGATTGATGAGATTTCTTTCAAAGGAATCAGTTGGTTTTCACTGCCGGCTGATTATGATAAGTGATTTATTTAACAAATGGATTAATGACTTTTTCATACAGAATGCCAGCATTAACTTATTAGGAGCTATAAATACACATGGAAGTGAGAGATGGATGATTTCTGTCAGTGTTTTTCAGCAGTCATGCTGGGAAATCATGTGGATTAATAGTGAATTCACTGTGAAACACCTGCACCTGTCATAGCACGAGCCATGTTTCCAATAAAGCCAATTTTGAAGCAAAATGAATTAGCGGTGCATCCATCAACTGGTTTAGAGCAATAAACAAAGCTGCAGTAGCGTATTTTGGTCAGTAGATGGCAGTGTGATGTATCTCTCAGTAAACAGTAGAAGAAGAAGAGAGAAAACAACAACAGCAAGAAAAACGAGGTTGCTAATCGGACAACGTTGGGAGAGAAAATGGAGAGAAATCATCAGGAATTGGATTCAATTAGGAAACTTATAATTGTTCTTTCACGTCAGAGTGGAAACAGCTGATCAGTCATCCGAGTTAAATGTTTGCTATGTCAGAACTTATTTGGAAAAAGCGTTTCTATCTCCTGTTTAGCACATTAAAATTTTTTTTTAAAAAGACAAAAACTGCCTCAAGCGAGCATTAAAACTTTTATGTGCATGTTTTATCAAATTTTGGTCAAAAAGCGCAGAGAAATCTGTTGATGGAAACACGACTACAGTGCATCATATATTTATTTCTCCTGCTCCTGCTGCCTTGAAATCTCTTCAAAGATAGATATTTCAAAAATCACAGTTACCAACAATAACCAATGTACATATGAGCCTGTGAGAACTGTTTAAGGTGAAATGTAGCGCACCGTTTTTAAGTGCAAATATTATGATTCTGTAAGAGTTTTCTGTCTTGTAATAACACCCCACAGGCAATGTCTGACTCCCTTTTCTCACACTGTTATATTTCCCTACATATTGAGCTCTTTGCTATGAAAAGGAAACACATCATTTGCACCAGTTCTCAGTTACATTAGGAGGCTAACTATAATATGTTGACCTTTTGTTAAAGTATGCAATAATACGCTTCTGATAATAAATCTTCCCTGTGATCAAAATTGTTTAATAAAGTCTGAACACGTACAGTTTGCGAGCATGCACCTCCATGAGACGGCTGCAATAAGAGGAGCTGGGTAATCCCACACTGGATCTAATATCTCACGCAGGATATTAGCATTTTCCTTGATTCAGGAGGAGGATTACCAAGCCAGCCTGGCAAAGGTCAAATTAGTTTCATCGAAATTATTAAATGTAGTGCCAAGATGCATGTGTGTGGGCATCAGTCACACTTTAACACACTGTGTCTCACACACACACACCAAATGAATTCACGAGGAGTGGGCGTAATGACTGTGGAGATGCTGGAGCTGCCTGCAGTGTTCGAGTTTATGTCTGAAGGTCAGATACGATGGCTTGTGACAGTGATGATGAGTCTTACTGGTTTCGGCCCAGTGCACCTGGCAGCAGGGTGATGTGACTGTTAATGGAAGTGTAATGACAACAGGATGGCTTTGACACAGCCGACTGCCGGTGCATCTCTGCCTGACTGCAGATTTCAGCAATTCATGAGGCCGCTCAGGATTCTGGTCCACAGAATAAAAAAGTCCTGCAGTTTGTGCATCTAAAAACAAATCATATTGTTTCTCCTACAACAAATACCCCATGAAAAGATCATCTAAAATCATAGTCAGTGGTGGAGTGTACTTCAAAAGTACTCACCCATGGATACTGACACTAGAGGATGAAATGGAAATGCTTAGTGCACTTCTGATATCTGCATCATCTCATTTTCATTAACAGCAACATTAACAGGCTGATATTTATACTAGAATAGGCTACATATTGAAATGGTTTTCTCCAGAATATTTCACAAAAGCAGCAGACACTATAACTTGTGGACTTGGGAGTTTATTTACGAAGGAACTTGTTCAAAAATCTATTATTACTTCCGCCAAAGAGGTAATGTGGTCGCTGGCGTTTTTCTGTCTGTCTGACTACAAAAGAACTCAAAAAGTTCTGCACGGATTTGGATGAAATCTTCGGACAACGTGTGTATTGGGACAAGGAACATGTGATTAGATTTTGGTGGTGATCGGTGATCTGGAACACCATCTGTAATTTATATTGCAAATTTATATTATTGCGTCAGTGACCCTATTGCCTTCACTAACTGCCGCCATCTAGTGGATGAAATATTTCAATGCCAGTGTGCTCCCAAAATACATGCTTTCAATATAATCCTTCAAATGTGCAGTTTGGTGTTGTTTAACTGACCCTATTGCCTTGGCAGAGGTGCTTTTCTAGTTAACTTGGATATAATATCCCCAGAAACACCCATCCATATCCTGTTTTCGAATGTTTCTTATACAACTGGGGACATGAGAACAATACAACTGTGTTCCTACAAAATGTCACTATATGTATTCACTATATAATCCCCCATATATGGGAGACACAAAGCAATTCTATGTAATATCTGTGAAATCATTCAGTACCGTCATATGGCCCAAATGGAGTAATCCATTGTTTTATAACCACATTTTCCACTGGGATTGGCTCAGATAGAATTGTTGAATAGTAAACTATTTGGCGTCACCCTTACATGATATACTGTAAATATAAAAATATCCAAGACACACATGATGACTGCTGAATTAGGGTGCTGGCTTCTTCTTTGGTCAAATTCAGACACTAGTATCTCTGACAAATTCATCACAACTTCTACAGTAAATTAATGTGTTCTGGGGCTTTTAATTTGAAGATCATTCCTTGTCTTCCTCACTTCTTGACATTTTATCTGACTGAGGTTTGTGCAAGTTACAATCTGACCCTGACCATCTGAAATATCAGTGGCCAAACTGTTATTTATTGATGAATCGAAGGTGCTGTCCGTGGTGCTGAAGTAGCTGACAGAGTTTTTCTCTGAGTCATGCCCTTCTGTCAGTGGAGACTTGGATCCATAATATTCTCTGAACTATACATCCTGGGTGTTAAAAATGAACAAATCCAGCTCATTAACGTCCAAATACATTATGCATCATCTGCTAAAATATGAACATTTTGAACCAATTAATCTCACACTTTTTCAGATATTTTAATCGAAAATTTGACGACTGCTGGTGCTAAATGAAAAGTCAGGATGATTCATCTTCTGTAAGTGTCTTTCACACCGATCCATCCAAACTTTGTTGAGATATTTTGTCCGAAAGTGGTGAACTGACAAATGAATCCTGCCATCCCCGGAAACAAAAACATGCATGGATGCAGCACATTTTCATTATAATTTGCTGCCTTTAAATCCTTACCAAATCCTCACATTTGCTTGTGTTGGTTTGTTTTTTTGCTCTGGTGCTCGATGATAACACAATGCCAGCACGTTTAAGAGGCTTAAATTGTAATAAAACTGGCAGAAGATGTCATACAGGTACTGCTGAAGAGAAGCTAACTTTCTTTCTTCTTTCCTTTGCTCAAAAAAAGGCAGAAATTAAAATTAGGCAACACATTCTTTCACTCTTTTGACTCCCCCAAAACTAAACTATGTGCAAAGGTGGCCAAAAAAGTGAGAAAAACAGTTAAAAACACAATAATCCATCATCAGCAAATGCAAAACCAGTTAATCTAATGTTCAGACCACAATAACATCGTTATTGTGTGAAAACTGTATCCAAGACGAACAATCACAAACATGTTCTGTCGTGCAAAGACTATAAAACAGAACTGGACAGACTTTTACTTTGGCTGCAGCAGGAGCAGAGGATTAGCTCGCCGTGGTTAACACCTTTGGGACACGACACCTGCTGCAGCGAGGACAAGGCGCCTCGGGCGACAGCGGCGTGCAACAGGCCGACTACCTGCCTGCAGCAGAACCAGAAGATTACCTGGATTAAAGCAGGAAAGGGAAACTGTAACTGCCTGCTTCCATCTGTTCGGCCTCGGCAAAGAATATAAAATGACTACAGAAAGATGGAAATTAGCAAAAAGAGACAACTGGAGTTTATTGAAGTTATACTTAGATTTTGTTAAAATAAAACCGCTTTTTTTTACTGGATATAAAGCCATTTAGAAGTAATGAAACAGCCTAAACTGTATCTTCATTAAGTGACCTGATTGGTAGTTAAAGGCTGCTGTTGAATGTAACTAAATACTTTTATTCAAGTACTGTACTTAAGTAGAAATTAGACGTACTTGTACTTTTCTTGAGTATTTCCATTTTATGTAACTTTATAATTCTACTTCACTACATTTTGAGGCAAATATTGTACTTTTTACTCCTTTTTTAACTGGCAGCTTAAGTTACTTTTCAGGTGGAGATTTAACTAAAAAATATATATCTAAATGTGCCCTAACCTTAAGGAAATTAAAATGCTGCTAACATTATAATCCAATAATATATTTGGAATATATAAAACACTGTGAATGGGTCCAATCTGTTTGGTGATAGAGCGGTGAAAGGACTCTCATGTGTCCCTGTTGGAGTCCCACAAGGACAAACAGCTGCTTTTTAAGTGTCAAGGTGTATTTTTAGCCACACCTCAGGAGAGCTTCGGAAATTCTGTTCTTGTTTGCTGAAAAATAATTCTCCTCTGGTTGTTTGGAGGTGGAGGATGTGGCTAATATTCTGCTGATTGCCCTCGTCTCCTGAAGGACACCTCCAATCACCACCTGGAGTGTGTGTCAACAAAACAACTGCGGTTATTAGATTCACACACACTCCAATGATAACGACTGGCTCCTCCTATCACACTGTAAACATTCAGTTCATATTGGATTACATGTAAAGTATCAGCTCCACATGTTCTCCTCCTGTCTTCCTGTCTCAGTTTGTTACACGTGTGCAGCCTCTGTTGTTATCTGTGTCACCTGTTACTGACACAAATTGAATGTCATTCAAGCAGAGAGAGCATTTGTTCTCAATGAAACGTCTCCACAGCATCGTAAATATTGTCTGTCACTCTTCATACAAAGCTCATATAATATGCTGCACTGTAGGGCAGCGGTGGAAGGAGCATTCAGAGCCTTAACTTGAGTAAAAGTGCTAATATAACTGTGTAAAAAGACTCTATTACAAGTTAAAGTCCTGGGTTTTAAATTTCACTCAATTTTACAAAAAATGTAATTAAAGTATTTTAAAGTAAAGAACTCAGTGCAGAAAAAAGGCCCAGAGAAACATGTCTTTGTCATTCCTCATCTCTGGGCATCAGTGTAGAAATGTACACAGTTTTATTTGTATGAAGGATTAATTTGCGGGTATTAACCCAAAGCCCAAAACGGCACTGTCAAACCTCAAAATTATTATAAACTATGATAATTATTAAAGTAATTAAAGTGAAAAGCTACAAATTCTTACATTTCAAAAGCTGGAACCAGGAAATGTTGAGCATTTTTACATAAAAATGGAATAAAAATAATTATAATAGTCAATAGACTGATGAAATAAGCAAAGAAAAATTAAGCATTTAATAAGTTTTTTATGCAGAAATCTTATTCTGTGATGTAACTAAATAGATGAAGTAGCATGAAATTAAAATACTTAAGCTTCATGTTGCAACTCAAACAAAATGTATTTAATTTGTTTGATTGTTAATAAAGTAAAAAATACTCTATATATATAATATGTCTTGGCTTACTTACAGCAAGTTTTACTCTTCTTTTTGAAGTTTATTTTTGAAGTTATTTTGCAGCAAATAGACGACAGATGTCCAAATGAAATAAAAACTAAAAACAGTGTGAAAACCACTTTAATGTTGCTCTCTCCCTCTGTACGGGTTACAGCACACACTTGTGAATGTGGAGACATGCTGAATATAATTTGCAAACCTGCCAGTTATCATCAGCGTTTCTGACTCCTCGCTACGTATCCAATCTACACCAACTAGTTTCGCTGTTAAGACAAAGAGGAAGTGATGATTGCCCGAGGCGGAAAATGTTGAGAGGTCAAAGTTCTCATAAAAACTTGGTGATTGAGTTTTTCCGTCTGGCAGCGAGCCGAGCGGCCGCGGACAGCAGAGTGTGAGCTGAGGCCAAACACTCCCGGGGCAACAATCAATCCACACAAGTCTTCATGGCTCCCAGCGAGGGACACCAGCAGAGCTGACCTCGCGTCTCAAAGCCAGACACATCCATACCTGGCACAGAGTGAGTAATCATCACAGTGGGAGGCTGATTATTTTCTATTCTTCCCGTTCACCCACGGGAGGCCGGCCTGCCTACAGCAAATGTCATTACGGTGATATCAGTGGCAACATATCCTACGTTTTCCTTATGAAACGGAGATAAAAATGGCTGTTTTATTATCATTATCCTCTCCATCATCATCTTTATCATCGTCATGACAGCTGGCAGTGACATTCAGAAATCCCAGAGAGACTGAAATGTATCTTTAAAGGTTTCTGGATCATTTTCCCCCCCAACAGATAAACAGGAAAATGATCCGGAGCAAAGAGAAAATTCACATTTTTTCTGTTCAGTGTCCCTAATCAGCTGTCCTCTTTCTCCCAACAAAATTACTTTTTAATTATTGCAAAGCAAGAACGCACAAACAACCCTGTCGGTGTCACACACACACACACAAAGGCTGCAGTATGAGAAGTTTAAGCCGTGTGAGAAATAGCAAAAGTGCATTTATAAAGACAAAAAAAACACTTGAAATAAAAATAATTCCAATAAAGGCAGCAAGGGAAGGAGCTCTTGGCATTTCCTTTCAGAGATGATGAGGCTGTGCCCATTTCAACTTCATTCTTAATTTGTCAGAGAAATCCATTAGCCTACAATTTACTGCTCTCCTGCTGCACCGTCGGAGAGAATAGGGACGGGCACGTGGGCGTCTCTGCAACGGCACTCATTAAAATCTTTTTATCTTACCTAACACTTGAAGGATTCAACAAGAAATAGGACTCGGAAGAATGTCAGGACTCTTTCCAAAGCTTTTGGGGGATCTCATTAGAGCTTTGAAGTCTGTCAGAACAACATTATCTGTTGGAAATTAATACGTTTTGACAGAGGAGTGCCCAGTTTTATATTTATTATTCCAACTGTCTGACTCAAGATGCGAGGCTGTGTTGTTAAACTGTGGAGTGGCTCCATTTCCTCTGTTGTATTATACAAAGGGGAAAATCATCGCAGCAGCTTTAGAGATAAAGTTATGTTGCTCTTAGTCTCTGACATTAAAACTCATCCGTCCTCGGCCCACTTTGGTCCAAACTGAAATATCCCAACAACTATTGGATGGATCTCCATTAAATCCACTGACTTTTCATTTAGCACCACTAGTAGGTTGACATTTGCAGTTTTTAGCAGAAAGTTCTCAACAGCTATTGATCTTTTGGGTGTATTGTTAAGATGAAACATAATACAAGCATTTATGTTGCCCTACAGCTGTGGGGCTCCTTTAGTTCAATACTTTGGTTTATGACCAAGTAAACGCAAAGCTAAAGATATTTTGTTTTGTGCTTGTTAGCAAACATACATTGATGTTGTCATTAGCTGTGTTTCCATTAAAGTTGAGGTGAATATTGAAGGGAAATTTTAAAATGTGGCATTAGAGCAAATAAACAAAGCTGCAGTAACGTGCTTTGGTCAGAAGATGGCAGTGTGATGTCTCACTGTTGGCTAATTCGTCAGTAAACAGAAGAAGAAGAAGAAGAGAGAAAACAACAACAATAAAAAAAGGTTGCTAATCGAACAACTTTGGCCACCCACAAGAGAAAATGGAAAGAAGTCTTCAGGTATTGCAATATATTAGGCAACTTATAATTGCTCTTTTTTGCCAGATTTTCAAAAACCACCTCAAGCATGTGTAAATGCAACGAAAGACAACATCGTATAAAGATCAAGGGAGGATGGACGGGACAAAAACACAACTTTCACTTCACAGAATCAAAAGACGACATTGTTGACGACACAACAGATGACCGAGAAATCCAACATTTGCTCCTTTTGCTCAGTCTTTTATTGAGTTAACCAGGTCACATCAAGTCCCGTCTAGTTTATAGTCTCGTCTTGCTTCTTTTAAAAAGTAAAAATTGTGAGTTCAACATGTTCTATATCCCCTTGGTCCAGTAGTTACAAACAAAAGTAGTTATTGAAACCCAAACCCTGATGGTTTTACTTCACCAAGTAGCTTTGGTGGTTAAACTTAACCACATAGTCCCATTCACAATGTTAAATTAACTGTCGTATATTTTAAGACATCATACAAACCGCTCATGAGGTCGTGCTTATTATGATTAATATAAATCTTGGCCTGCCTGCAGCACTGGGAGCTTAAGGTAGGAAGAGGTGTGTGGGTGCTGGGAATAGGTCTTAAGTTATTTCTGCAGATAAATCAGAGGAGCAGCGAGACCTTAAACTGCCAAAAGATTCTTCACATGCAGGAAGAAAGTGCCGAAACTTTGTTTGACAAAAAAGAAAAAAGTCACAATTAC
>CAFUXE010001437.1:34352-48791 GCA_903364295.1 Serranus cabrilla
ATTCTTTAAACAAAAACAGCCTCTCAGAGTTACATAACACTTTTACACACACATACACACAAACCCACACATTTCCTCCGATTTTCGGTCTCTTGACAAAACAATCTGTCAGATCTGGCCGACACAGAGCGCACACTCACAGCTAAACCCTTGAGTTCTGTTGAAACAAAACTCTCCCAATAAAATCACACACAAGAGTTTAAAAAAAAAGAAGCCCAGCTGCGAGCGCACCAACTAATCATTTCACATTCCCATTGATCAGTGGGTGGCGGAGCAGCCGGGGACAGGCGGCGGATCGGCCTGATCACAGCTCATCTGGAGGATTAAAGAAGGGGATATGTGGTGCTGATGGCCCTGACTCCTCACCCGACCCTGGGGATCAAGGAGGGCCGAGATCTGACAAACAGGCCAAAGGGCCGCGGCTCTGTCTGCGAATAAAGGCTGAGACTTCAATAGCTCTGAAGGAACAGCACTCTCTTCCTCTGTTTGTTTCTCTTCTCGTGTTTTTTCCCCGCAGCATCTCTTGCTCAGAATATGCAGAAGAATCGGTAAAAATCGAGAGATTAAAGAGGCATTTTCACGGCTCTGTGGTCGTCTCTTGCATGAAGGGAATATATCGAAACGCTGGAGCAAAACAGCTGGTGTGAACATCCTGCCTTTACACCATCTGTGAGACACCCTCCTCAGTGAATGCTGGACTCAGTGAAGTCTTATCTTTTACATTATGTCTCTGCTCTGCATCTCCAGAAAGTCGATTCAAAAATACCCTGCAAACCTTCTGTGCACAGCCTTTGATTTCTTCAGCATCATAAACTGTAAATAAAAAATGGGCGTAGTCACTGTGACGTCACCCATTGGTTTGGGGACTGACTGTTTGAAGCATCAAGTTTGACTGCCGCCATCTTTGTTTTTTAAAAACCGGGAGGGAGCAGATTTGGACTGGGGAGGCGCGAGGATGGGTGTTTCTAAAAATAAACTGTTGACGCTAAAACAAAATGTACTTACTGGAAAAATTGAGCAGCCAACTCCTTTGAGTGTCTTTCAGTACAGCCAAACGCTGAACAAGACATTTTAAATAAACAAAAGGTTCAAATAAACTTTCAGGAACAGAAAACACGCTTGTCGTGTTAGCCACCTGTCAATCAGAAGTAGCCCCGCCATAAATCATACCCTGCTTTATCATCTATTTTCTTCTAAATGGGATCATTGTTTACTTAATTAACTTCATATTGCCTTGAGGAAGACTTGAAACTAGCAATTGAGACCATTTATGTTGCCACATATGTCACATTCAGGGCTGGAGGGGCTGAATAAACATTGACCTTTCACCCAAGAGAACGAAGTCCTGTGTGAAATAAAAAGTAAACGACGTAAGTAACATAACTTGGATTTTTTGCAGAACTTCCATGACTCACGTTTTGTGAATCACAGAAGTCGTGTAATTTTGTATTGCGATAGATAAGAACGGACTTCTTTTGAACCATTGTTGGCGCCCTCTGCTGGACCTTTGAGAGATTGCCGGCTTAAGAAACTTCTGGCTTCTTTGCACGAGTTCTAATGAATCTGTGCTGTGAGCCGATTAGGGACCAGGGAAGATTTTTAATGCACAGAGCGTGAACCCCTTCAAGACATTTCTGTAATTGATTTATATTCTAAATTTAATCTCAAATCAGTCCAAACTTCTTGGTGTTCTTTTTTCCTGATTCACAGTTTTAAACAAGCACAGATAGAGCGGCTATAACAGCTAAACTTGTCTTTGATCAGCTGATCTCTGCTGCAGATGCACTGCATGGTCAAGATTTGCTTCAAGCTTTTGCATTGGTCACACTCTGCGAGATGGAAGTAAATATCACTGGCTGTGGCTCTTTATCGCTGTTTGAATTTACTGACTAAGTCCTTTGAAGCTGCTCTGTTTCAGATAAGTAAAGTCAAACGTTTAAGCAGGAAGTCGTATGGATTTCTGCTGTTTAAATCCCAAAGCAAGGATTGTTTTTGAGTGTTTGTTTCAAGGAGAGACACACTGATCATTCGCATGGGTTCAGATGTGTGTGTCCTTGTTGATATGAAGCCTGTGATCATATCAGAGACTGAAAGTCTGAGTAAGTGATAGTTTGAGTTCCCCAACAGATTCAACAACACAGCATGCTGTCTACACATTACATCCTCAGAGGTCCAATTAGAGTGGAGCTCTCCTTTACCTGCCCACTGACTGAGGGCCACAACACCTTCCACAGAGGATTTAACCTTCTCAAATCCCAGGCGTTACAGAGAAACCACACCGGGGAAAACACCCCTCTCAGCCGCTTATTTATTCTGAAGATCTTAAATGCTTATAATTGTATTACTCCAAATCTATCAAGCTATTAGCCTGGATTATTGGCTTTTTAAGTCATTTATCCAATAAGCTGTTGAGATATATGAGTCTGGGACAAAGATCGATGAAGTGACACTGCCAGCACGGATAAAAAGACAAATTACCAACTAATTTTAATGTCCAATTTGGCGTCAACTTTTAAATTATGAATCACACTTCCTATGAAAGTTAAACCATTACCAATACATTTAAAGCAGAGGAAATGTCCAAACTACAGATCAATAATTCTTTAACCTTTCCCTTTAAGGACCATTGGTATAACTCTCCCTATGTGGCAGCCCCATCAGTATTCCCATGTACGTTACCTAAACATGGTACTTATGAGTCGGACCCTGCAGGGCGCGTGTCTCCAGAGGTTCCAGTCAGACACCCCAGAGCAAAGACTGTGGCTGCTCTGGGTCATAGATCTGAGCACCGGGAGCAATTTATCACTTTCGCTGCTGCTCAGGATCTGCTGGCTCAGCACTTCAGCAGCTCCATGCATTTCAGATGGTCCTGCGCTGCCTGTTTGTAGAACCAGAGGTGTGCGAGCTGCAACCACAATCAACCTGAGGTCATTAAACACAAACCTGTCCCGCATGAAATACTGAACAGCCTCAGAATAGTCCTTCACAACTAAGTTTGCATTTATTTATAGCTTTAATTTCAAGGTTTGAACAATGAAATGCTTGGGTGATTTGTTGCAAAGCGCTGCCATAACCTTTTAACCAAAACACAGAGCAGACAGCTTTATTTGCCGCGGACGTGTGGAACAAATGAACCGAGAGACAATCAATTTATTGGTGTTAGTATTCAAGGTGCAACAGCAGCACAGGGTTCCTGCAGCCTTGTGCAGAGACCCCCATATTTCAGCCGTGCGCTGAGGAGGGCCATCGATTGCTGTGATGGCCCCCCGGGAGCCGCTGGCCTGATAGATAGCGGAGGAGCCAGACATCACTCCTCCAGCCTTCTGTATCCTCCCGGGGTCCAGGACAGGACCTATTCATCCTGCCCCATCTCAGAGGCATGGCCTTTTTCTCTGTCAGACCCAAGAGATGAATGCGCCCATTGGTTCTGCCATTGTGGTGATTGTACGGTCCCGAGCTGCCACTGCTTTTACGCCGTCCTTAAGAGCCCTTAAGCAGGAGAAGTGCATGTTTTGACAAAGAATGATGGAGAAAACACTCGGCAGAGAGAGCACTCAAATGAACGAGCGAGCGGCGCTCCGGGACGCGAAAACACAGCTAGACAGGAAGCGTATATCAGGGAGAGAAGGAGCTCATCCTGATGGTTCATTCTGACTTGGAAAGCACCAGACAAGAGGACGCTGCCATGTTTGAAACCTCTCCTCTTGCAGTGAAGCAGCAGTTCAGACTGCAGTATCACTTTAGCGCAGCTTCACAGAGGGCCAGTCAAGCCCCTGGACACTCATAAACAAGTTATGCTGGAATTAACTGTGGCGAAGCGATAATGCAGCCATTACACCGCGCTCAAACTGAACTACAAAACCCTCTTCGCTGCACTCATGAAATTTAAAAAGTCATTACGAGGAGAGCCGGGAAGTTTAGGGCGGGGATGGCAGAAGGGTTAAAAAATAAAAGTTTCTGATTTGCATATTTACTGAGTGAAGGTTCTCTCGTGGAATCAGCATGTGCACTTCCTTTCTCTCCTGAATAAAGCAGAAGCACCAAACGAAAGTCACTTTTAATGAAAACAGAGATTGGCTGGAATGTCGAGTGCAGCAGACGAGGCTCCATTCATTGCTGCAGAATCTGGCTTGAGCAGTCAAGGAAAGCCATAACGTTGGAAAGTCATTTCTTTTCAGTGCAGCGTGGAGGGAGATAGCGGCATGCCATTACCAAGCACGAGGAACGCTCTGGACAGTTATTCCTTAGGGCAGCCGGGGGGAGAGATAACACACACACACACTTTCAACCACGTACACACACATTTGTTGCTGTGTGAAGCACTTTCTGACAGCCTCAAAATAAAAGCATGAATGAAAATATGCTTGATTCAAAACAAAAACAGGTGAAGGGCTGCGAAGTGTTTGAGAGAAAGAAAGAGTTGATAACGTTTCCAACCAGCAGCAAATAATCCTCTTCACCCCAGTTCCCAGCATCAGGAATTGAACACGATATTGAACTCATCTCTGCAGATGGAGGGCAGTAATTTCACGCACTCCCCAAACTATCAATAATTAACTCTTGCGTGCCAAGAACCATGTATGCACGGGGAGACAGCATGCATACTGTATATGCACACACAGTTTCTCCTCTGCTGCACGTTTCAGTCATCTCAGTGTTTTCTTCCCGTAACTCTAAAAAAAAGCAGCAAATTCCAATGCAAATCTAACATTTCAGGCTCCAGTTTGTCCATCAATCTTTTATAATAAACAGACATGCACACTCACAACCGTCCTCCGGCCACTTAGCATGGGGCCCATTAGTCTGTGATGATATTTAAAGGTGTCAGAGTGATGAAGCGGAGCGGTGGGAGACCTCTAGTCACTTCTCAGGACCGTTAAAGGCCACTGTAATAAAAACTGAACTGTTGGCCCTGTTAACGAGGCGATAAACCACATACAGGGTAGTGACATCAACATGAAATCACACTCTGCTGAGAGCGCCGCTGCTGCAGCTTGTTTGAAGCCATTAAAACGCCTCGCATGGAAAGTAGCGCGTTGCAGCGCAGCTTCTACGGATCAAATGGACGAGTCAGAGACATTTATTCCTGCCGCAAACCATCCAGAAATCATAAAACAGCGTTTCTGCACCATGTAAAATGCTGCAGAGGGTAAAACTCACATGTAAATCCTTTTCAGATGACGTGAGCAGGGAACACAAAACAGACTTTAGTTACAGAAACCCATAGATTTGCTGTCACGGCTGTCCCTGCACTGAATTGTGAAGAGTCAATATTTGCTTTGCTTATCTCTTACCCCTTACTGGAAGCTTTGTCTTTTCTTGAATCAGGCGAACAAAAACAAGCCCAAATCCTTTGTACCCTGTCACTTTCCAGCATGTCGCTTTACTCAGATGGAAGACAGCAGTTAAACAGGCATGGCAGGGATCCGAGATCAACATGATTATCAGCTTCTTTGGTTGTTTTTACAGCAAAAGTCTCCTGTTATGTGGATTTCAAGTCATGGTTGTTTACAGGGTGGAGTGGCTGAACATGTTTGGTCTTTCAAATGTGTATTTAGGACATTATTATTATTACTGGTGGACAGGACAGAGTCCAAAATGTATCCCTGCAGCAGCTTTAACCGATAATCTCATCTAATATGGAGTGATGATTGTCCTCATCCATCCATCTTCATCATCTTATCTAGAAAAGTTTTCCAGCTCTTCCTGGGAACCCTGAGGCATTCCCAAGCCAGACAAGATGTGAAACCTCTTCCTTGTGTTCTAGGTCTACCTCTGGGCTTCCTGTCAGTTGGATTTGCCTGGAATACCAGAGGATGCATCCTGATCAGATGCCCAAACTACTTAAATAAAAGTATCTATGCAAAGTTCTTATGGATGCAAGTAAGAAACCCATCACGTGGAAGAGGCTGCAGGTAAACACGCCTTCAAAGGACGGCTGGATTGCAATAGTTAAGGATATAAACTCCATGGAGAGACTGAGTTTTCCTTAAGGTTACAATCTGATCAATAAATAAAGTCTGGAGGAAATGGATTATATAATTTATGGGATGAAACCTGCTGTAATTGGAAAACACCTGCATGTTTTTGTTGTTTTTTCCTCGGTCTATGTGAGCAGCATCTTGTACCATTACTATTAGTTTTAACCTGCAAAAAACAAATAAAAAGAAAGTTACAAACAAAAAAGAAGCCATACCCTGATTAGTTTAGATATACTTCATATTTTTCTTTGTGCTGACACTTTATGATGTGCAAAAACATTCATTATAACATTAATTGTCCAGCCAATGCATCCACAAGCGATAACCATCTGGCTTAAAGTTTTGGATGTAAAATCAATAACAACATCAAGTTTTTTCAATGCAACACATAATTAGAAAAAAAATTGGCGGTGTGCTCAGAGCAGTTTTACCCGACCGCTGATTAGTAAGTAAACATTACAGCCACAGTGAAGCGCGATAGATCACAAGGCCATAAAGTCTGAAGGTGTTGTTTGGTCCTCGGGGTTAATTAGACCGATGTGAACCCTGGAGATGAAGCGGCCTCTTTGAAAAATGGCCCTGTCTCCTCTGACTCGCTGTAACACACACATAGACACATACTGTGTGTATTTGTGGGGGTTGGTGTTCGTATAGAGGCATTACAGCAGCATGCATGCACACCAGAAGCAATTAAACAAGGGTGATGGTGGCCATTAGAGGACTGATGCATCAATAGACCCGGAGGGTGGAGGAGTTTGAGGTAGCGTACCATGATAGCATGCATAACCCCATGGCGGAAAGATAATGATGTTTGCACATTACAGCCCTCTGCACACTCAGCCGGGATGTTGGGATGCTCGGTAATCTGATCCCAAGCTAAGACAGGAAGCATTTCACAGACGGGAATGTGCAGGAGGCGGTTTAGTCCAGCGGCAATGTTGGAAAAAGTTACAGAAATCATGTAAATGTGAATTTTGGATGGATGGATGGATTAAAAAGTGGATGGATGGATGGATAAATTAGGAAAAATGAGAAAGGAAAAATTATAATGGGTCAGATTTCAGGAATGTAACTAAGTACATTTACTCCATTTTATTTTATTTTTATGTAACTTCTACTCCATTACATTTGAAGGTAAAGCATTTTCTGGTTGAGATTTAACATAAAAAAAACAAGATAACTTTAACGAGATTAGAAGGCTTTTAAAATTAAACCACATAACAATACATTAAAACTAGAAAATAAAAATGCTGCTTACATAAATGCATCAATACAAATAATCTAATAATATATATTTAGAACAATATGAAACATTCTGCATAACAAGTATTTTAAATTTTGATACTTTAAGTACATTTTGATGCTGATACTTTTGTAGTTTTGAATACAGGACTTTTACTTGTAATTGAGTAAATTCAAATTGTGCTTAAGAAAAAAAACATGAGGACATGTATTCATATATAACTCCCTATGTGAGGCTGACTGTGTGCCAATTAGCATGTGCAGATACAGGCCGTCATTTCAGACTCATTTTCACACATTTAACGCTCACAGCGATGTAACCATTTCCAACTATACAAACCAATTACACGCTAACACTTGAAGCATCTAAAACTTTGCTCTGAACAAGGTTCATCAAATAAGAGTGACCTCCCTTTCTCACATCGCTTCATTCATTTGCGCCTGGAGAAACTCGCGGTATATGTGCAGATTGAAGTCAAATTGAGTTTTTCAGAAGCACTTTCAAACCCTGGCAGCTTCACGACCGACTGAGTGTGATGGCAGACGGTGAATTTCTGCCTTTTTGTTTCATTGTCAAAATCTCAACCTGCCAATTACTGCTGGCTTCTCAGTGAAGTAAAAAAAGAAAAGAAGAAAAGAAATAAGCCGGGGCCACTCCATCTCCATCCCAGCAGGCAGCGGCTGAAGTGAGATAAAACACACCAAAGGGGAAGTGTATGCAAAATCATGGCAGTCCATTTTTTTAAGAGCCCGGCAATGATGTCTGATTGCAGATGTGCTGAGATGGTCCGTCAAAGCCTTCATTGTCTGGATTTCAGCCATTAATGACGAAGTGGAGAACATGAATATCTATTTTTAAAAAGGCGCTTTATCACAGTGGAATAATTGTGCATCTCAGCTCAGTGAAATGTGCCGCTCAATCATTTGCTTTACTATAAAGAAAGATAATTTTCCTTGTCTGGAAAGGAAGTGATTTATTATTTTAACACCTGCACATGCCCACATGCCCTCACCAGCCTGTAATTAGCGTTTCATAGATTTGATGGTTTGGGGGCATAAACTATATATGTTGGTAATTATAGTGATATGAAAATGATCCACAAAGCAGAAAAATAAAGGAATAACATTATTATGGCAGCAGATACAGCTCAGATGCCTCCGCATGTATTTGAGTTACTCAACAACAAATGGAAAACATTTTTTAAGTTATAAATTTATAGTTATAAAGTTATAAAAAGTTATAAAATGTGATTTTAACTTCGTGTCCCATTTGTGCATCACATTTTGATGTAACTATGTCACCTCTGACAGTCATGTTGCCCTATTAATTACTTCAATTAGCATTTATAACGTCATTTATAATGTCATCCATTAGCATTTATGTCACTTTTTTACTGTTTAAACTGTCTTTTTTATGATGCTAACCAGGAAGTTTTATAGCCTAAATTCAACAAAACTGCAGCTTATAATGACGTGTGTGCTATTTTTTTAGATCACTCCACACTGTACCAAAAAGTGCTCCTACGTGATGTTGTGGGAGGTACTGACAAACAACCTATTCTGTTCACTTAAGTTGGAAATCTGTTAGCAGGAATGAAAACATTGTTCACCGATTCTGCACCAACAGGTTCTCAGAAAGATGCTTTCTGCTGGAGCAATCTATGTGATCATGACACCATTTCAAAATATAAATCTCAAGCTCTGCATTATATGTTATGTGACAAAAGTTTCTATAGCACCTATTGACTATCACCTTGGGGCTGAATGCATTATGCAATATCCTATATGTACATTTGAACAGCAAGAATTCAAACTCTGATGAGCTAATCTGATAAAGAGGCCTTTATAGAAATACCAAAACATTCTGCCAACCGTACATTAACATGAGTACAATTTATAGTGGAAGGAGATTGTGTCTGTCCTTCGATTTTCTATTGGAATAGAAAAGGAGGAATAAATAAAGAGCAATCTCTTAAGGACATATTATTTGTGTGTTATGCACACACTGGTCAGTGTATTGAAATGGGGTTTCTATTGACTGTACATCTATACAACAGATGAATAAAGACAGCAAACTAAAACATGTCGAGCATCAGTGATGTAACTGTTGTTCCTGGTCCCAAACAACTACATGTTAGCAAATGTAGCATTGCTAGGAGGCACAACATGTCATGGCAGGTGTAACGCTCAGAAACCAAAGACGAGCCGAGCCGAGTGTGAAGCTGTTTGGATGAGCGGTTCATAGGAGAGCTGGAGGCCGAGCAGCCAGCCAGTACTGACCACGAGCTGCAGGAGTTTACTGAAAGGTCAAAGCACACTGGGTTTGTTTCTGTGCAGACACAGACTGACACAGAGGATGTTCAAGAATCTTCTTTTCTTGTCCTCAATCAGTGATCTGTAAAATTAATCCTTGATAGTTGCGTCATAAGTTTATGAGAGTCTGTAATTAGCTATTTGAACAAGCATTAATCAGAAATATGTGTTATCACCATGATTAATACTGTAATAATAAGTTTGGCTACAAACAGGCTTTTCAGCTTCTAGACTGATGATTTTCATGCCTACTTTTAATGTTCTAAAACCTTTCTTCATACATGGTAAAAGTCTTCAACTACTCGTATAAATCTCTTATCTAAGAGAAAAGGGAAATGTAAGGAAACATTGACGAATCACAGGAATAAATCAGTGCAAAGCAGCAACATGTTGAGCTGCAAACCCTGAACAAGACTTTATATAAGTTTAAGTTGGATTCATACTAGTTAGCATCAAGCACCAACCTCCAGGGCTGAAACATATTGTGATAAAATCTGCATTTCCTTAAATGGCCACTTGGCTCCAAAAGTGAGTCAATCCCCATAGACCCCCATGTTAAAATGTCCAACTTTAGAGTAGCAATAGCGCGGCACAAAAAACAGTTTTGGTTTCTCTTTTCATGACTAGTGTATGGCGGGTAAATCTTTATGTAACTCACCTGTTTATATGACAAATGTATCTATGATTAAGGTTGTGCTTGCTTTCAGTGATAGGTGGCTGCTGTTAATGGTGTTCTGCTCTTTGTAAGTAGTTTACTGTGGGGAATTATTGTCATTTTTATTGATCAACCACATGATCAACACCCCTAAAACGATGGTCATTATGAGGCCATGAAAACCTTTTTACTTTAATGAAGACCTCCATTGAACTGCCACCTGGTTCCTCATTGACTGATCTCTCACTGGTCCGACCGCCGCCTGAGGCCTCATCGTCACACACAAAACTTTAACATCGTTTTCAGCACATCCACAATCTGACATAATTGCTCTTCTTTGAAAGGACTGACGCCAATGAAAGGCTCTATAAAATTAATGACAAATCCTCTGAATACATAGACAGAACATATTGTTTCTCACAACATGTCTTGTCAATAATCATCAGACTTTATATTTTTGCTTTGAACACAAACCTTCTTCCTGCTGCAGCAGCTTGACTAATGCAGCCATACAAAGAGGAATTAAACTCTACATATTCAGCCTCCCTGCTGAGTGCCATTAACCTACAGAACAATTACAATGAAATAAAAAAACACTTTAGTGCCGACTTCATCCACACCACTCAGAGTGGGCGAACACGGAGCGCTAATAATACTCAAGACCCTCCGTCCCTCCTCTGCCGCCGCTCGGTTCAGCTAGACTGAGAGTTTTCAAAATGACATTTCTGTTCTTGGTAAGTGGCCCCCACTGTTTTCAGTATGACTGCTATGATGGCGCTCAAGTTCACACTGGAGTGTCATTTCTGCATTCTGCGCTGATGACAAAATCATTTCTGCAATTGAAATATAAAGTAATGGCTTTTAGGTGACATCAGCAGCACCGGAGAGATGAAATGCTGCAGCTGATGACTCATCTTAACCTGATTAAAAACACCGGAAACCCAAAATCCATCAATAACTGACAATACAGTACAGTACGTAAAGGCTCAATTTATAGGAATAGTTTAACATTATGTTCATTATGTCTCTTTGATCAACTGATTATACACTTCTTATGTTAAAGAACTTACTAATATCTTATTTGTCTGAACATAAGTAGTATATAATCAATTGTATAATGTTGTTTATCACTGATATTGTACATTTTGAATGATTGGTGTAAAGTTTTATTATTACACTTGTGTACTCAGGTCTCTCTTGAGAGTTAGATCTTAATCTCAGTGGGATTCACCTGATTAAATAAAGGTTATATACGCATAAATATATACAGGAGCTGCTGGTCTAACGCTGCCTTGATAGGTTTGTTTGTTTCTGGTCGAACAAACCTATCAAGGCAGCGATAGACCAGCAACTCCTGTGTTCTGAGAGCTAAAATTACATGAAATTGATGTTTTTATCAATGGAGTCTGGTGGCTTTGATGAAAGCATAACAGCTCCAGTTCCTTGTCTGTAAAGGTTTTCTGACGGCAATGAAAAGCGGTGAAAAAAATCTATCCGACACAGAAAATTCAATATTCTAATCTATTTGAAACAGTTTCTCTTAGTTAGGTGGCGAACATACGTTTTGCTGCTGCACCCATCCAAAGCCATACATTGCTTAATTACAACCCTACTTAAACAGTATCAAACTATCCTTTTAAAATCTATGAAAAGGTTAAAATAGGCAACTTATAAAGTGATGTAATTTACTATAGGATGGATTAATTATATGTAATCCTGGCAAGCTCAGCTGGTGGTGAGTCTAAAAGCTCGGGGTAAGTGGATCAATACCCAAAATATCTATAGAACTGATGGTAAATCTGTTGTGAGTATCAATACTTGCATCAATAGGACCGGTACTAAAGAAGTAATCCATCTTAATGCATGCACTTTTCTACTGATGTGTCCATGTGTGCAGAGAAGTGAAAGTATCTGAATAAATATTAGCAATTATACATTTAGTGTAACTTAATTCTTGACAAAAAACTAAAATCTGTGTTTCCACCCGTACTAAGTCCTACAAACACAGAACTTGTAGTGAAGGAGGCAAAGAAAGTGTTGGTCTCATTTCTAAAATTAACATTTACACCAACATTAAAAACACCCCCAGTATGAATTAGTGAAATCTCAGAACGGCTATATAACTTAGAAAGAAAGTAAAAGTCGTACAGTATGACAGAAAACCAAACACAAGCCCAGTGTGTGGATCGCTCTCTGACTCACAGGAATGAAATTAGCAATTATTTGACAGCTGTGAGGGGAAATATGATGAGAGACCCTTGAAATGCACTGGAGATGATATTTCATCATCCGGGGAACTAATATGGTAATACCTCATTAGCAAAGCTTAGGCATTGAATGCTGAAATAAAAGAAGATTGTGCCTCATTGAGCCCCCTTTTTCCACAGCAATTCCACCAAATCCAATAAACATATAAATACATTATTAAAAAGTACTTTACACAGCAATTCAGTCAAAGTAATTGAGATTTGTCTGACAAATATGGCTCCGAGGCAGAAACACATGCCGCCTCCTACGCAACTGCAATTTCCTGGGAAAGGTCAGAGCTCAGGGTTGCCTTCAATGCGTCACCCCTGGAGCAGCTGGAGGTTAAGTGCTTGAGGTCAATGGCACTTAAGTTAGGTGAGGTGGAAGTGAAGGTGTAAAACCCTCCAGCGAAGCAACCAGCAGGTAAACATTATCATTATCATGTTCTGGTAATAAACATCAACCAATCTGGGTTGTTTTCCACCCAAGAAAAATACACATTTTAGTAGAGTATTCCAATATTGAGATAAAGTTATAATTCATGGCAGAATCAGTCTTAGAGATTCACAAAACTGAAAAAAATCCCAGTTATAAGAGTTCCCTCCCGCTCGTTCCCACTTTCATTTTTCATACTGTAATTCAAAGAGTGAGTTTACCGTGACTCAGACTAATGTGCGTGTGTGCAGCCCGAGACGTAGCAAAGCGTATCTATGTAGGAGTAAGAGCTCCAATTATTTAACCAGCTCTCTGGAGCTCTTTCCCAGCCATGAGACGTAATGTAAGTGCATTTCCACCAGATGCAAGTTAAGCAAATTATCGGATAATGTCAAAGATTATGAATAGCGCTTTCTGCTGCTTTCCACCTTCAGCAGAAGGATTCGGTCCCTCCGACTCTGTGCCTGGGAACGAGACGGCTCAGCACAGATCGTTAGGTTGTGTATTTTAAGATATCTCAAATATTTGTGCTATGGCACTTACAAATTATAACTTTGGGACAAATAAATAAGGGCAATTATGAATACAGTGCAGTCTGAGTCACCGACACCTACTGCATCAGGCATATTTCTATTTTTTCACTTTTTCTACAGTTGTTTGGTGAGGTTTTAGGAGAAGGGTCTCCCCTTAAAACAATATAGGGCATTTGTACACATGTACGTATACGGTGGTTAGATTTTGGGTTTTGGGATTATGCGTCAGTGACCATATTGCCATCACTAACTGCCGCCATCTAGTGGATGAAATATTTAAATGCCAGTGTGCTCCCAAAATACATGCTTTAATATAATCCTTCAAGTGTGCTGTTTGGTATTGTGTAAGTGACCCTATTGCCTTGGCGAGGTCTGCACTCTCTGAGTGCTTTTCTAGTTTTACTCTTTAAACTGTCTTTTCTAACACCTCACCAGGAAGTGTTTTACCTGAAAACCTAGATCTGTGGTATTGTAGCCTAAAATCACTAAAACTGCAGCCTTTTTTTTTTTACAACCGTGAACCATATGTCTATGTATAATGACGTGTTTTGACAAACGCTCATATGAGCTGTTATGGGTTGTATTGACTAACAGCCTATTCTGTCGTTTAGTTCGGAGATCTTGTTTGGTTTAACTTGGAAGTACAAAATATGTCCAATAAAATCCTCTCTGAACTGCCAGGGCAGCTTACTGCAACTTATTTACTCCAGATCCCTCTCTGCTCTTTAAGGTGCTCACCATCACTGAGCCTAAATGGCAGCGTTTATCAAATAAACGCCCCCATCTTCTGCAGAGCAAAGCGTCTTGTCTCCTGCTTCCAATTTATTCAGCTGCCCCGCGCTTTCGTATTCGAGTCCCTCTGGCGTGTCTCTTTGCCTCTCTGACAAGCAGCATTTCTTCTTGACTTCTCTGAGGCAGAGGGATGACTCTGACAAGGGAGGTGGCTTTGAAATGAGGCTTTAAAAATGAAACGGTAGAGGGGGGTTTGGGCGCAAGCTTGCGGCTCCCAAATGGTATCAGTAACAATGAGACA
>CAFUXE010001437.1:73312-86028 GCA_903364295.1 Serranus cabrilla
AAAAAAAAAAATCTCAGGAAAACAAAAGGAAATCTCAGGAAAACAGAAAAAATCTCAGGAAAACAAAAAAAACATGGCCTCTTAGGGCTTCCGTAGTAAAATGCAAAAGATGTGAAAATTAAATTAATCCTGATTTTGCAACTTGCGCCCAAAAATAAATGGTTGTTTTCTGTTTTTCTTTCTACATATTAAAAAACAGATTTTTCCTCAGTGTGTGTTTACATGACTGCAGCATTGCTGCACACCTACATGACTGTCAGTTTTTTCCCAGGTTGCTTTGTCACTTCCTCAGTCTGACAGTGACGCATTGATGCTTAAATGCTACGTGAAGCAGAACAGACACGATGCGTTCAACACAGTCAATCATGACCCACCACATATTTCCTCTCCTGAGGTGGCTGCACTGTAAAGCGACGTTACATCATGTATCCGCTGCCGCTTCACGGTTACCTGAAGTGACCTTTTCCTGTGTGCAGCTCGCTCTCCAACTGCCCTGATTCAGACTTTCATCTCACTTTATCTTCCTCTTCTCTCTCCTGCACTGATTCTCACAATTCCTTCTCGCCTCTTCTCTCTATTTCTTCCATTCTCTCCCGCTACCCAATTTCCTTTCTACACTCCTTCTCCTGCTCCTAACCCCCTCCTCCCCCTCCGCCCTGCGTCGAGGAACTCATTTATCAAATCCGACAGCGGTTTGTTGGTGTCTTGCGATTCCTCCTGCGCCTCCAGCCACACGTTTTCAAAGCTCCAGTCTGTGCTGAGTTCACTAGAGGTATAATATATATATTTTGTGCCAGTTTTCAATAAATCTACATTTTTCTTTTCTGTCGATTTATTTTCTTGGCAAAGATAAAGATTCTCTCTAATCCCTGGATGCCTCAGAATGACACATGGAGTCATGAAGGTAAAATAAATACAGGATTTGTAACCTTTAAATCAAGAACCAAGAACAAGCCTGATTGTCCTCAAGGTCAAAAACTCTAAATGTTTCTCACTGAGGACGTGTGTGATAAGTTGATTAAACATTACTACCCTCGCATGTCGGTTAAACATATTATCAACATTTAAATTAATGTTAAAAAACAATATCTTTGGACAGTGTAAAACCTTAAATGGTTTTGCTCAAAGTACTTTCAGACTCTAACTTTAAAATTCTGTTTAACCTTCAGAGAAATGATCATCAGGAATGTCTCTAACTCTCACAAATAAACACAAAAGGTTAATGTTTGGGAACAATTATGAAATCCTACATCCAGTTCCTCAAGCATATCTTTCCCTGTTACTTTTACTCCAATCATTTTGGTTCAACTTCCTCCAGACATCTTAGACAAAAGTGAACAGCTCTGAATCGTCACACTTGGCACTCTGAGGCAGCAGAGCTGTTAGTTCAAGGTGAAACACGCTGCAACACTGAGACTTGAGTTTTGGTTTGCATGGCTGGAGCTCAGATCTACCTGAGGCTTTGCTGTCTTTACTGTGCTGCGGATGCCGTCAGCGTGCTGCATCCTAAACACTCGGCTCATAAAAAAAAACCTCATCAGCGCGCTCTAAAATGTGAATTAAGCGCACACTGAGAAGTTTCTATCTGCTTTCATTGCAGATCTCTGCAGATGGAAATCGGCTCGATTTTCCGTGTAGTTCTTTAATTGCAGACTTCCTGCATCGCCGAGGAGAACACGAGGGAATAAAATGTTTTAATTCCCCTGAAATATTTCTTTCCTGCCATCTCTCAGTCTGTGCCTCTTCTCTTCTTCCCTGCACGATGTGGATTTGTGCAGCCGTGACTCACAGAGCGTCAGGGCGCCGTGCAAACCCCGACTCTCTCTCCCTCACAGTTCATCTCTCATGATAAAAGACCGCGGGGGGATGATGTCTATATCCACATGTCCCTGCACTCATTCTCAGCCCCCGATCCTGTTACAGGAAGGTAGATTGCCTTCAGGATAGATTCAGTTCTTGCCATTTATTTAGTTCTAGGTTGATTTAATGAGGGAAATGTTATATTCTCCGGTTAAAGGTCAGGGTCAAGGTGCTACGGTAACATTTGTAACTATTTATTTATCAATCCTCAATTAATTTTGATGTGCAGCGATGCCAGAGATCTCGTCCTGTAGTAGTTAATGAGGCAGACCTTTGGTCCACCTGAGACTTTGGCTCAGAAATCCCACTGCTTGTCACCAAGAAATACGGCCAAAAAAGCAATAAGCTGGCCTTTAGTGACCAGGAGAAACATGTTGTTAGCTTTGTTTCTAAATCCATCTTTCAACCTTTATAAAAACAGTCGAGAAATTCTTCAAAAGCTTCAGTTCAGTGCAGAACAACGGCAGCGGACTCACTTCCTGTTTGTGCTACAAAGGAAATCCAGTAGATCTGACAGTTCAAAATGGAGATCTGTCATCGATTTATAAAGAGATACTTTATGAAGGGAAATTATTAGCTATAGAACACACACACTTAACTCTTCTACCCATTATATCATCATATTGTTGTTTTTAAAAAAGTGCTGCAGAGCTGGAAAGACAAAGCCGAAGACAACAACTGATTTCAGGCCGTACTATTAAAGCTACTTGGTTCAACAATTGAAACTGATAAAAAATATGTATAATTGTATGATGTCATATGTGTCCTTGAAAAGCTTTTAATTTCAGATTTTCACCTCAGCTAAATGTTATATTTAGAATATTTTAACTCTTTTCAAAGCCACCAGACTCCATTGACAAAACCAGTAATTTTACCTCACAGGACACAGGAGTTGCTGGTCTATTGCTGCCTATATTGGTTATTTTGTTCATGTTTTTGTGGGATTTTGGTGTTTTAAAGGGTTAGTTTGGATTCACCACAGTCCCACAAAACTAATGTATCCAGGCAGCGGTAGAGCAGCAAGTCCTGTGTCCTGTGAGGTAAAATTACTGGTTTTGTCAATGGAGTCTGGTGGCTTTGACGAGAGCATAAAACAGCTTCAGTTCAATCCATATAACTTTGAAACGAGGATGTCTGATGGTAAGATAAACCTTTGGTAGTTTTCTTTTTTTTCATCCACAACAAACATTTTCGATTACACACTATCTCTGGAAAAGTACCTCATACAACCCGACTTAAAAACATACAAACTATCCTTTTGAGATCAACTCTTGCAGATAAAAGGATGCATGCAGAATTGAAAAAGAAATCGCTTTGAAACAAGAGCAGCACTCTTTAAAACCTGTTGGGAAACACAAACTGCTCTACTTTACCAGCACTTTGAGAGGCCCAGTGGGGATTCACAGCTGCTCCCTTGAGGCCGAAGCACCAACAACAACAACAAGTTTACCTCAAATGTCTCATTACAGCCCCCAAAGTTTACGTCTCACCTTCCAGGATGAACTCACAGCAGCACCAAAAGTTAATAAAAAACTGGGTTTTGCTCTTACTTTTCTGTAGACGATCATGTTCGGGGAGTCGTCGTCCGGGTCCACGCTGCTCATGGACCTCATGGACAGCAGAGGTCGGCTCGGGGTCGTCGGGACGCTCTCCTTCGGCTCCTCCGAGGCCTCGTCGCTCTCCGTCTCCTCCGCGGCGCTCGGCTGCTCCTCCTTCTCCTCCTTCACCTCCTCCTGCTGCTGCTGCTGCTGAGGTGCCTCAGCCATCGCTCCCTCTCTGTCGTCTTCTCCAGTTATCCTCCCTTGTTTGTCGGCGTCAGTCTCTGTCTTCCTCCTCCTTTATGTCCTCCTGAGTGGAGAAGCTGCTGCGGGGACACACACAGAGGGAGAAAGATGAATTAGTCAGTAACTCACCACTGGGCTCCCGTCCCCCGTCTCTCCCGTCTTTTCTCTTGTCTTCTGTCAGCAGCACAGGATGGATGAAACGGACGACTCATAAATTCTCCTAGTTTTCTCTGTTATCTCTCCTCCTGCTCCACTGTCACATGAGATTGAAGTTAAGGGAGAATAAAAGACGTCTTGTCGAAAGTTTTGCTGCTTTTTTTCGTCCCTGCGGCTTCGGTCTTCATCTCAATAATTTATCAGATGTTACAGGAACATGACAGCATTATTTCCCACTAAAGATAGTGACATCGAGACTCGCAAACACTTGTTTTACAAAGAGGAAATAGCACTTTACTTTAAAACTCAACTTATTTCAGGAGCAATACAGGAAAAGGCAGCAAAATACGACTCAAATTTTACAAAGTTTTTAGTCTGTCACGTTTTGCGAATCAGGTTTTTACTTACAGTCATCACGTCACCCTCATAACTACTTCACTTCCGGCATTTCTGGTACATTTATTTACTGTGTAAACTGTCTTTTATAATGCCAAACCAAGAGGCTGTTTGCCGTAAACCTAGGTTAGTGGGTTTATAGCATAAAGTCACTGAAACTGCAGCTTTTCTTTTTAAGTACGTGTGTGAACAATGACGTGTTCTGTCGTTTAGGTTGCAGATCTTGTCGGCTCATGAGAAAAGCATGATTAGTCAACATCAATATTAGTCAACGAATGATTTCTCCAGGCGAGGACAGTCCTGGTATTTACACTAAGGAAAGACAAATGCACAATCATAAATTATTCAAATCAACATCTCACAAAGAGAAAGCAAAGCAGAATCAAACTTTCTTTTTAAGAAAGCATAAAAATGTCTCATTTTAGTGTGACGATACAGATCAGCCAGTCAGAGAAACACCAGAACAACAGTGTGTGACCTCATGCTGCGCACACACACACACACACGCGCACACACACACACACACACACATTCATCTCACATCCAATCACGCAGGCCTGCAGGCTGTTTTCTGATCGTCTGAAAGCTGTCAAAATATTGACACCTGAGGACAGACGAGCCGAGACGCAGCGAGCAGACGAACAGAGACGGAGGATGAAGTCAGTGTGCAGGAGGAAGAAAGTCCAACCAGAAACACAGGAGACGGAGGGATGATGTAAACTGAAAACAGACTCTGGACCCCAGCACACACACACACACACAGCGCCTCGCTCTGCTCAGACTGAACCTCACAGGGACCGGTTCTCTCTCCGCTTGGATCCAAACACAGGACGAGATCCGCCCTTTCACTTCCTCATCAAAGCACATTCATGTGCAGCCAGCTGGTTTCCTTACACCATGAATGTGCAGAATAATACTGGAATTTTGAGGCAAATCCTGGACTCGCTCCCATTTTTATGCAAAAAAAATCCAGTGTTAGCATTGTGAAATCTCACAAGCTGCAAGGTCTTTTTTCTGCTGGAGCTGCATCTAAAATCAACTGAAACTAACCGACTCTTAAATAAACAACATCTTCATTTTAAACAACTTAATCATATATCATTATCTCAGCAGTTATTCAGCAGCTTTATTCCTCTTTATGTGATCTGTCACTGCTGTCAGCTTGCTTTGGTGCAAACACATGGGGACAAAGATTTTGTTAGATTTAGTTCTTTTGGCAAAAAAATACAACTTTTGTCAGTAAAATCTACCTTCTTAAGTGACTCCATGCTTTCTTGTTTCCAGGCAGGTTGCAGTAAAATACTTTAAAGAAGTTAAACACTCACATTTAAACAATGTGGAGGAATGAAGGTGCTGACTTCTTCCTGGACCAACTACAGGCAAATGTCTGCCAAAAGGAGTCCCAGAGCATTTAACGACACCCACAACCACAGCTTGGTTTGTCCTGCAAGTGCTCATGGGAGATGCAGTTCACATTTGTATTTCCCAGGAAATGTGACAGAAATTAGGGAAAAAGAGGATAAAAAGAAAGAAAATACAGCACAAAGTATCTGGAGAGTCGACATAAAGTGAAGAAAAATACTCAAATACATCAGCAGACTCTATGAATATTATAATCATGTGACATTTTTAAGACCAGAACACCTGCCGTCATTTAGTGAGTGTTTCAGTTTATATATCTGGAACAAACTCCCACAAAACTCTCAGTTATTTCAAACCAAGACTGAAGACTTTTCTGTTTTCTAAACTCTATAATCTTTTCTATTCTTTTATAAAACTGCTCTGTAAGTCTTAGTTATATTTCTGTTTAAGTCTATTTTAGCTTCTCCTCATTACTTTTCACGACGCGTCACTTTTGCACTTTGTCTTGATGTTTTTATTGTTTCATGTAAAACACTTTAAATTGTCTTGCTGCTGAAATGTGTTCTATAAATAAACTCGCCTTGACTTCAACGCTATTTAAAAAATGCTCTTTCTTTCTTTTGTTGATGCCACTGGATGGAAAATATTCAGATTCAGACATTATTATAACAACAAACACTTATATAAACAATAAAACTTGCAGGCAAAGGATCAACAAACACGGATCAATACGAAGGAAAACAAGCAGCAGTAAATAAAAAATGAATAAATAGTTTAAACATTTAAAATGACACATTCACACATGGAAATGTTTCCCTTATATCAATTAAACTGATGTAGGAATATAAAGCTGGAGGCAGAAGTCACTTAATAATAGAAACAGAACTCCAAGAAATATAGAATAACTGTAAAACCTTGACGTGTTTTTCTGTGAATTAAACAAATAAGATATGAAGAGTTAATTAAGGAGCTTTGGAGCTGGAGATGTGTTAGAGCCAAGTTAGTTTTCTCCTCCTGTCTCCAATCTTTATCCTCAGCCTGTTTAACGTCCATCTCACAGACATGAGAGCCGTTAATCCTCCCGTCTCGCCCTCGGCAGTAAAACAAGAAGACCGGAAGCTGAAGCAGCTCCGTCTCCGTCCAAAGTTCATAATTCTGCCCACCAGCAAACCAAAGCTCACAAATACACACCGTGAATCTCGTTTGTTTAATCTGAACACAAACAGTCGTGAAAAACAACAATATGGGATTTTTAGTGCCAGCGAAGAGGCAAAATATTGAACAATTTCTTTAAAACTAAACAAGCTGCTTTTTACATCTTATTAACTCTGGCCTTGTATTTCACTACAATATATATAAAAAATATATAAATTATATTAGTCCTGCACCTTTATGTTCACGGCACAATCATGGCTAGAAGTGGGAACAACTCAAAAATTTATTTTGTGCAGTTTAACAGTTATACTGACATAAAACATTAAAAAGACTCAAGTTTAATTTCTCTGATAAATTATTTTTAAAAAATTGAATAAAATGCTATTTATATATACAACACTTGTGCAAGTGCCCACAAGTGTCATGAAAATTAGAAAAAAAAATGGGTCTCCACGTGCTATATATATTGAGCTATTAGCATTTTAACAACCTCTCCTGTCCTCTCCCCTCAGCTCTGTGTAAACAGATTTTCAGTGAATATTACACTGTGTCACTGAGGAGCTGAATTTAATGTTTTTAACAGGATCTGGTTATTCCAAACAGTTTATTTTTATATTTTTGTTCAATGAGACATGTAGAATAAAGTGATTTTAACAGAAATATCACAAATTTTAAGCTTCGTATTAGTTACTTTTTCTAACAGAAACATTTATAACCTGCGATCTGTTCAAGGGCCTGTTTTTACAGTTTCTTTCTCTGATAAAAGACGTATTTCTGGCGATCTTTTAAATAAAACATGTTTTTAAAGGTGAACCCCGCCAAACACATGATCACAGTTGTTTGTTTACAGCTGTTGCACGTGACAAAAAAATCTATATTTAACATCTGGATGGCTGCACAATCTGCTCCAGTTTCCAAAACTAACTTTGAAATGCTGGCTGAACTCTAAGTGGAGCATCGCTGTGTGTGTGTGTGTGTTTGCTATTGGCACAGGCATTTAGCTCCATGTCAACCGCCTCTTTAGATCAATACTCTCATCAGCCAGCTGTTTGTGCGCATCTGCGCGAGAACACACAAACAGCGCGAGTGTGTCGGAGCCTCCGAGGGCCGAGAACGTGTTGGACCGCACGTGTTTTGGAAATTTCCAAACAGGAGAAAGAGTTTAATGCTTTTCTGAATCAATGGCTTTCAGCCTGCTGTCTTCATTAGAGGCGTGCCATCTGCCCAACAGGTATTCAGGCTCTCAGTGAAGAGAAATCAGCTCCTGCAGCACGCGGAGCCCCGCTGGCCGGAGATCAATACCTCCGACGTTTGCTCCGATTTTGCATATAAATGAAATGTTCAGGCTGAACGCGCCCGTCTGATCAGTTTAAATCACACAGAGAGTTAGTGATTCGCTTTCAGATCTGTGCTCGCCTTAACAGCCTTACAGACATTATGGCGGAGGTTTGCTCACCTTGAGAGGCGAGTTAATTGTGTTTCTATAACCCAAATTTTACAGATGTAATTTGCTGACAGCTCATCTGCTCTTCAGTATGATTTCACTGCCAACAATCCAGGAAGAAATACATTTTAAATTTCTTTTCTTATGTTGATGTGGAATGTTTTTGTTGTTGTACAGGTCGACGTGTCGCAGTAACTATTTTTGCTAAATGATAAAATATCCCAGAAGTTATTTCAATAAGCAATATTATAATTTGATTTGATAATTTACAGACTGATCCAAAAACAAGCAATCTGTACGAGCAGCAAAATACGACATATATTAACGTTTGGACGGCCCCACGCTGCCCTCTAGTGGCCGTAGTTATTACGCTTCACTTCCAGCATTTATGTACATATTTTAGGTCATAAACACAGAGAGAAAAAAACTTCTTCAGACTGAATTGGGGAAATGGATCACCAAAATGATTATTTCTTTTCTAATTTGCCTTTCAGGACTTCTGTAGAAAACTGTTCGGCCCTCAGAGTGAATAAAAGTATTTTCCTGATGACTTCTGCTGCATCTTTACTCTGCTGTAATATAAACCAGGAAGTAGCACAAACGTTTGGCTGCTTTCATCAGTTTGAAACTCTCCTGCATGAAAAGAAAACAGCCGGTGAAGTATTTTTACTCTGCAGGCTGATCAGTTTGCCTTTAATTGGTTTGGACACATCAGGTAAACATCCTTCACTCTGCTGCTCTCAGGCATCGCTGCCAGAAATAACCCAATTTTATGCACGATTTTAGGAAATCAAACGATGACTAAAGGAGAAACATGACAGTTATTTTTATGGACGTCTCAGATTATCGTTCTAAATTAACCTGATTACAGTTCTCGTCACCTGCTGTGACGGCAGGAAGTAGACGCAGAGTGACACTGTTTTTTTTTTTAAGGCTCTGCTGTCGTTTTCCCAGAGGACCCTCCACACACTTTACTTCTCCACCCGTCCTGCACGCTGCAGGCGAGACTGGATGAGGAAGTCTGAGTCTTAAAAATGAGTTTTAAAATAAAGAACAGCATCAATCCAGCGGCGGCCATGTTTTATTTAAGGAGGAATCACGATGAAGGACCCAAAACTGTGACGAGTGACACCAAAATCAGTTTGTGTGATTAATAAAAAGATGTTACATGATGAGTTTAGTACTCGAGCCAAATCAGATTAGTGTCACATTAACACAAATATTCACTAAATTAAAGGAAATCATCTTTTTGCTTCTTAAAGTGAAAACACTACAGGTGAATAGGTGTTTTTTTTTACTTCTAGATATGAACATGAAACTTCCTCAATTCATTTTTTTACATGAAGACAATATTTTTTTTGCATTGCAAGTTTATCTGAAATTTTTAACACATTTTGTTTTGATTTTATATAGAAATTGCATTGATTTTGAAAGCTTCTCCCTCAATTTCATTTCAGATTCTGACACTTTTGACCATTTTGACCACATTTAACACAAACACGCCACGTCACTATCCACTAAAATCTAACCCAGGTGGAAAAAATGATAAAAAACAAAAAAAAAAACCTTCAGGAGACGATGTTAATCTCCAGGATGAGATCTAAGTTTGCAGAGTTCAGGCTGGATGGATCTCCAGCAGCTGTCTGTGGTCTCTGTACCCTCTCAGGATAGCTCCACTCCCCAAACACACACAGCCAGCAGCGCTGCAGCCTCATTTAGACACACACACACACACACACACACACACACTTGTGGTCGCTTGCACATCTTCACCAAACACTCAAATACTGACCTATACACACACACACACACACACACAAATCCATTCCAGACGTCCTTCAAGTGTCACTTAACTAGCAGCCAAGTGCACGCGCTTTCCAATCACAGGTGCAGCATCTGCACGCGCGCGCGCACACACGCACACGCTCCTCCGACACGTACAGTAACTGTAGCGGCTCCTCAGTGAGATTAACATCGCAGCTCTGACAGTACAAACATCACGCCGGGTGTTAAAGCGCAACACAAACACAGGCTGCTCTTATACATCCTCTGTCTTCATCCATTCATTCATCACCTCCATCTCTCTCTCATCCCTTCTTCCTCACCCCTCCGCCCCTTACCTCAGCGCCGGGCTTCTTCTTCTTCTCCTCCTCCTGCTGCTGCTGCTGCTCTCCCGCTTGGAGCTCCGGAGCCAAAAAGAAGAAGAAGCGGCTTCTTCACCGGAGCGCTGCGCACTGAGAGAGAGAGAGAGAGAGAGAGAGAGAGAGAGAGAGAGAGAGAGAGAGAGAGGGAGATCAGAAGCAGCTGCTGCTCTCTACCACTAACATGCAGTCGTTTCTGTGTGTGTGTGTGTGTGTGTTCCTGCATTACCCACATTGTGAGGACTTCACAGAGTCACATTGTGACACATTATGGGGTCTCACCCAGAAATAAATAACTTTTTGCTTTAAATGATCACATAGATCCAGCAAGACTTTTTTTTTTCATAAAAATAATACTTTTAAAGTGAAGTAATAAACTTTATTTGCAAAATTGGAGTTAGAAATGATTCTGTCTTTTCTGAATGGGAATAAAGCAGCATGTCACCTTCTGGTCTTTGCTTCTGCGCAACCGTTTCCTACCAACTAATGATTTATTATTTACTGTGAAAGACAGATCGGCCCTGCAGCCCTGAGGCAAACACTGAGTGCACTTCCTGTTGTCAGGGTCACAGATATTACTGATTTATAATATCTTGTCTCTTTGGCATCAGACTGGATTGAATATTCAGTTTAAAGTCTTCTTCAATACAAGATGAGGCTTGTTTTGTAAATTATGGTGCCAATTAGACTAAAATAGGCGATAAAGCAGCGTATGTTTTAGGGCGTGGCTACCTTATGATTGACAGGTTTCTACCTTGTTTAAAAGTTGTATAATGAAACACAAACGTGTTCACAAGTGAATTATCTCAGGATAGAAAAGTTGTGTTCTTGAGAAGAAAGGTGGTTGGACAAAATGAACCTGTTTTCACCCGATAACTTGAGATAATGAGGTCATTACCTGGAGGTAACGGGGTTGAAAGTCTCCTCAGCTTCTACACTCTGCGGCTTTGAGTCGACTCATGGAAAATGTTCTGGACTCTTCTTCATGCAACAAAGAGAAAAAACTGTAAAACAAATTGTGAAGCTGTGAGCAAAAACATGCACCAGCTTGTCTGAGGAAACTTTCCAATTTCCACTTTCACAAAACCGCGGTGACCTTCTTCTATTGTGCTTTTATTGAATCTGTTTAATCTTCTTCTTCAGTGTCATCTTTCACGGTTTGGAAACCGTCAGATTGTTAAATGGTCTTCAAGGCCGACTACAAGGTGAGTCACAGCTTAACTCATGGTCAGGACAGTTACAGCGCTGAGTCGGCTCCGATTTAAATGACAACTTCCACATTTTGCACGGACAGATTCATCTTCTTTCATCCGGACGAAGGTTTAAAGCCCCAAAGTGCAGAACTGGATACTCAACTTTATCCGGTAGGAAAACAGACGTGCTGTTCAGAGGCTTTTCCTTCCCAACTAGTTCTCTAAGAAATCACTGATTGTTAAACCTTTATGAAATGTTGTCAATCAGGAGTTTTAGTACATAAGAATCAATGTCGAAACTTTTGATTTGGAAATAGTAGTTTGAAAGACAGGAGATAACTTGGGCTTTATGAGGTGAAGGAAATCTGTGGTTTATTTAAATCTAATCTCTTTAAATTTATCATGTTTTTATGTTAAATCTCGACCTGAAAAGTAACTAAAGCTGTCAGCTAAATGTAGTGAGGTAGAAGTATAAAGTTACACATTGTCAGCTCTGCTCAACTGTTTCTGCTGTTTTTAAATGTTTGATACCTTCAGGTAGAAATGATCTCACCTAAACCTGAACCTGATATTTCCTTCCTGTTTCCTCACGCTCAGCTCTTCCTCTCAGTCTAATCCCTCCTGATTCTTCGTCTTTACCAGCAGCAGATCTAAAGCAGCGAGCCGACAGATAAACTCTGAGCTGACGGGGACTCGTGGCCGAGCGCTGAGGCACATCAAAGCAGCTGACGCAACCATGGACTGAGGGAGGAAACTGGGCGCTTACTGTAGTCAGGAGGGGTTACTCTGTGTGTGTGTGTGGGACCACATCTCACATTAAGTGTGTTTACAGTGATTCTCACCACTGCTGCTGCTGCTGGAGACTAAAAATATTTGCTGTCCTAATTCAACAGAACGTTACTGGGACAGAGTGAAGTGACAGCGAGCTTCAAACGACGCTTGTTTTCTCTCTTTCTTTCTCACTTTCATCGGCCGTTTGGAAAAAAATGGACGTCAATATGCTCACGAATCAATACGTGCACTTACCAGCTAACTGTCATCAAAAACAACAGTGATACTAATGGACCACTCTGGCCTGACACACACACACACATACACACACAGACACACACACATTTACCCTAACCTTCTCCACTGACCCAAAATCAGCTTTTCTCCTAATTGGGGGCACAAATTTAGTCCCCAATTGGACAAGCTGTCCCCAATTAATTGGGTTTGTGTCTCC